>CAAKMY010047724.1:0-10330 GCA_901111285.1 Corrigiola litoralis | reverse complement strand
GGTGCCTTCCTTTCTCTAGGTTTTTGTTGGTATTTCATTGGTTTATTTGGTTTGGTTATTATTGTGCAAACGGAAAAGGAGTTTGGTTTTCATATCTTTATCTATTGTGGATTTTTGAAATAAATGGTTTTGTAAGCTGAGTCTTGCCTACGCACATGTTTGGCGTTTTATAATGTTTTTAGTATGGAATGTTGCTCAGCCAAAATTGGCTGATACTATAGCGTCATGTGTGCAGGGCCTCGAAGTTGATTGGTTGATTATGCAAGTGTTGAGACTTCGGGATTGAGAGACGACTCATGTAATACATAGAATATTTGAAAATGCTTCTGTTAAATAGTAGATGTTTTGGTTATTAACTTTTAGTCAAAGACTTTACTTTCTAGTAGAGAATTAGTTATTTAATTTTATTAGTTACCTTTACCTTGCATTTATCACGGCGATAAATGTGGAGTAGCACCTCAGAGTTTCCCGATTGTTACTTATTATTGTATTTAAAAGAAGTTTTATATATGGGAAATTTTGGGGTGTTACAGATTGTTTAAGTTTAACTTAAATCAAACGATCTCGTACTCTATAATTAAAAATAGGAGAGAGAAAACAAACATAGATTAGTGACTAACAGTGGACCAAAGTGGAAAGTGTAAACACCTTATGATGGATGGAATATAATACAACTAATAGTCAAACATTTTTTGTTAAGATTATATAATCCCTATATGTAGGGGAATATATATTTTGCTATTACATAATGGATGCTCTTATATTACAAATCAAAAGAGGACACAATAAATAGAGTCTTCTTTTTATCGAAAGAGGTTGATTGTAACATATAATTTTTAAAGTCATTGTAACATGTTGATTGTGATACTACATGTATAGAATTTTTTTTTTTTTGAAAAATATGTTTTTTTATTGGTATTGGAAAATATCATATTTAAATATGGAACAATTATTTTACAAGTTTACACCCTATCTAACAAAATTATCATGAAGTATCTACTTAAGAATATGATTCATAAGAAAAATATGAGTTTGAATATTTTAAGCTCGCTACAAATGTGATTTTAGGATGGGCGAAGTCCTCTAATTTCCTATATTTGACACATTTTTAGACTTTGAAAGTGAAAATGTTTCTTTAATCCATTAAGACGACGATTTAAAATCATCACAACTTAATTTCAAATTTATGATTCTCAAGTAGAATTGGGTTGTGGTATTATAATTATGGTGTGAGTTGACTACAAACTTTTCCAAATTTATTTTATAGCCTTAAAAACTTTGTTTTATATTACTAAAAAAACATCATACTCATATATTTGTGCCATAACAAAAGAGAATAAGACCTAGTGGCAACATAATTTAAATGAAAAAAGAAAATCCTTCAGTATACTTGTTATGACAATAGAAAATTGTGTCTTGACAAAACCCTCACTTTTAAGATATAGTAGGAGTACTTGGTACTGAGTATGAATATATTAAAGAACAAGTTTGTATAATTTTGACTTAGGACCCAAAAAAAAATAAAAAAAATATAATATATACAATTCATTTCCAAGCATAGGGTTCTTTAGCTTTAGTCCTCTTTATCACAAAAAAGGCCAATGAAAACAAAGAAGCTTAAAGTTCAAACTTGTTCTAAACTTGTAATTGATATAATGAAATAGATATTATTAAGGTGTAAGGTTGACCAAATGATTAGGATTCAAACTATTATGGAGGTTATCATCGATATAAATACACATATTCAACTTTCCATAAAAATTAGTGCTCTGCTCAATTCATCTTGATCAAAGGTGCAAGAAAATGCTTATAACTAACGATTGGGGAATCCACATACATCTCCCAGGACTAAAAGGAATCCAATAATGTCAATGAGATTTTGACCTTCTAGTAATGACTAAAGCATTTTGAATGTCAAATCACATGTTCAAATCACCCTCTCTTTCTTAAATCACTATACTATATTTTATAACTCGTGTAAAAAATGTAATAAAGTTTTAATAACTGTGCAAATTGGTTAGCTAAAATCATCGACAAGACATTAGCAATTAGTTTATATATAACATAAGCTTTACAAGTGAAAACTCTCACGATTTATATTTCTCAATATATATAAAATCACATCATATATTATATGTTTTTTTTACCTTTGCGTTAATACTTACTATAATATCAATATATCTTAACTTTTATTCATACTTTCTTGATGACCATGACATATTTGGATAATTTTAATAAAAAGAAGATAGTAAACTTTTTTAGAATTGAAAATTTTTACTAATGAAGAAAAACATTTTATTTGCCACTTGAGTTAGGGCTTGTCACATTGGTAACAATGTGGATAACTGGTGTGCGTGGTTTGCAGGCTATTACGTACACCCGAGGATTTACCCAGTACTACGTACGCACCAAAGGTAGCGGCTGCGGGTTCCCACGTTTACGAAAAAAAAAAATTAATATATAATCATAAAACAAAAATTATAGTGTAGTAAATTGGGGTGAAGGTTTTGTATATAAAAATGATATCCAAGTAGCAATGTATACTTTTATCAGTATTTTATTCATTTTCAGTTATGTTATTTAAATATTATGTCTAGTATTATTTGTTGGATATTTTTTCACTGACCAAATTTCAATTTTTTTATTAAGTTATATCATAGTTGTAGATTGAGTTATGTATTGGCATATTTTCTTGTAAATTGAATTATCGGTTAATTAGTTAATTATAATTATTCTTACAGATGTTTATTGTTCATTCCATTGTATTAGATAAAGTTCTAATTATTATTTTAGTTTTTTTTTTTACTTTAAAGACTCGTTATATTTTATTTGATTTAAC
Organism: Corrigiola litoralis; assembly: GCA_901111285.1. Taxonomy (NCBI): domain Eukaryota; kingdom Viridiplantae; phylum Streptophyta; class Magnoliopsida; order Caryophyllales; family Caryophyllaceae; genus Corrigiola; species Corrigiola litoralis. The sequence goes on along the minus strand of CAAKMY010047724.1, from coordinate 7,491 downwards.
TTTTTAGATTTTTAGTTTTATTTTGGATGTAGACTCATTCCCAATTTATTAGATAATATCTTTTTAAGTTTCCTTTAAATTTTCATTTCATTTTACCAGATCGTATTCTATTTTCTAGTTTCGATTTTTTTTTTACTCTAGCTAGATGTTCATGCTATATTGTTAGATATTATTTTAGATTCATATTCCATTTAGTTAAATAATACTCTCTTCAAGATAAGTTCCAACTTACTAATGCTCTATATTCTCTACTCTTTCTCAATTGATATTCTTTCACAAAAATCATTATTAATATAAAAATAAATGTTAATTAATTTTTAATAGTACAATATATGTTTTTGAAATCAAATTTTCTAAAATCACAAGTCTTTCTCCTGAAAAGGAAATTCATATTCATAATCGTTACTTGTGAAAGTGGTGGCAAGTAGACGGTTGGGTTATGGGTCGGGTCATCTGAAAGTTGGGTCATTTGTTTGGCGCTTCATTTTGGTCATAATACGCATTTGGTTTGACTCTATTTTGGTTTGGATCAATATTGGCTCGATGCATATCAAATAGTTTTCCAAATGAGGTCAAAATTTTCTTCTGTACGTTTCGAGTCCTTTTCGGATTAGTTGCCTTCGTAGATTATACTGAATATATCAAATATAATTATTATACTGAGTCATATATAATTTTCTTTACTTATTGCTGGCAATGTGTTGTCTAATTCGAAATAAAGTTACTTTGAGTTCAAAAGTGATCAAAATCGCAATATAATAGGTTAACATGGATTGGGTTTCAGGTTATGCTCGATTCAATTCGGTTTGAGTTTCTTAAATTTTGGGTCATATTTGATTTCAGTTAAGTATCAGATAGGTTCAGTTTGTTTTTGAGCTAATTTTGATTTTGTCGTAGTTAGACAAGTCGGGTTTTCAGTCAATTTGATTTTCTCTTGTCGAGTCAATTTTGCCAGCTTCACTTGGGACTCCACTTGATCCCTTACCTTAAACGTTGTTGAATTGAAAATTCTAATGGTATATTTTATCTTTCAATAAAGAAAAAAATAATTTGGACTTGCCCATTATTGCTACTGGACTACTGGAGGCATGCCAAATAAATTTGTCCACACCACTACGGAGCAGCTCGAGAGTGGTCTGGACCAAAACTGCCTCCACTATTTCTGCCACCCTTGTGTTGGGCATATGTGGGATTGTTCATATTCCACAAATGTAATAGTAACTGGTAACGACCACCCACGTAAAAGAATACAGTACCACTTTTCACGAAATACTTCAGATCCCCACATAGGCACTTACTGAACCTATCCCTATTAGCAAGTTTCCAGCTTGGTTAATATCCAAGCTGATTCCTTTCCCTTTCTGTTTTGTCCAACCATCATGCCTTTTTATCTCAGTTTATATTCCCAAAATGCTGCCACATGCTACAGGACCATGCTTATCAAGTTCGATTTAAATCAGCCATTTCGTGGTTCATAAAGCCATGGATGGCATATTGGCATATTTTATTTTGTGACACAAAATTATCGCCAATCAATTGAGCTAGTGGTATAAATGGTCACCATTACTTTCTAGACTCTTGTACTTCTAGAGAAAAGGGCGCACAAATGTCCGCTTTAATTAGTTGAAGTTTAGCTTATCCACAGTGAATTGTGTTGAACTCCCAAATAAAAATATTTCTTCCTTTCCAACCAATTTTTTTATTCAATTTGAACTCCACATTGGATAAATGAAAGCGAATTTGCAATTTTTTAATTGGAAAATAGAGAGTAATTTAAGTGTATATTATTGATAATGGGAGTAGAAAGAGGAATATACAATATATTTTATTGGTAAAAAGGTGATTTAGTAAAGAATTCATTGAGACGCCCCAAAATGAAAACATAAAGTATTTTATCAGCATCGAGAGTATGAGAAACTCTGGCTCAAATGTGTTCATTGTTCTTTTTGTCTTTTTCTACTTTGTTGAAGGAAGAGTAGTATGAATAACATGTCAGGTTCATATTGTATCCGATAAGAATTGTATATCCCAAGAACCACATCCGATATTTTGGATCTGATGCCCGAGTCGCATTTTATTCTACAAGACTTGAATCTTACCATAATGGGTTCAATTGCTTAGTATTAGCCTATTAGGATACTCAATTATCATATTCGACTCTACATTACTCTATATGTTATGTTAATTTTTTTAGTAAAAACCAACTATAAATAAAATGTAGGAGTTTAATAGGTTTGAATTTAAACATGATATGTGTATGTAATATTTTATTAAGTTTTAGTTTGAATCAGATTTCTAATTTTTTGGAACCTCACTTAAGTAAGATTTGATTTCACTTTTATTGGAATTTGAAGTCAAATTCGAACTCAAACTTTCATTCAGTATTTGTAAATTGGTTTGAAATATGATTTTATTTCTATTTGGTTAAGACAAATATGTCTTTCAATCAAATTGTGTTTGCGTCGAGTTCGATATGGAATGCCTTCCATTGCATATATTGATTTGTTGTATTAAATTCATCCTATTTAGATTAGTTATGGTAAAAGTTACTCGATATAACGAAAATAGTATGAACTATCATAGTGAAAACTTCAGTTACACTCTTTATAAATCATATATATGTAGATTGATTAATTTGTTTCAAATTTGAATCGTATGCAGCTTAGCAAAAGCAACAACAAAGGTCTTATTGTTTCAATTTCTTTACACCTTTGCAAATTTAAAATTTATTGCATTTAAAAAGTAACAATTAAAGCTTGCTAATCAAATTCTCCGTAAGAGATACTAGAGGTTATTGTAATGTTCTAGTAATGGAATGAGCTTGGGAGTTGAGATGACAAGGGAAGATAAACCGACCTATTGCATTGGACCCCACCGACTTTGGGGCCACTTTGGCAGATTCCTTTCCACCTTGATGGAATTGGTCCAATTCCTTCATCGCTAAAACTCTTTGATTCCGGCCAGACACCTATTGTGACACAATATGCATATATTAACTAAAAAAAATGCAAGCAAAAGTATAAACAATTCGTATTTTACAGTCTCTTAGAATGAATGAAAAACGGTCGGAGTACTTATTAAGTCAACTACACATAAGTTACCATTTTGACACCTAGATCTAATAATTGAATTTGCTACTGATTACTACTCCGTATGATCCATTTTCTCTTGGTTCATATGGGTTGGCTCAATTGGTTAAGGTGAGATGTGAGATTCCTCTTTATCTCAAGTTCAAACACTTCCAGCGGCAACTGTAGGAGGAATATTAACTTGGGACATTCGTCATACGGGTCAGAACCTGTCACATTGGTAACAGTGCGACTAGTATGGTGTGTGTGGTTTGCAGGCTATTGCGCACCGGGGATTTTCCCCAGAGTGCACCAAAGCTTTTCTTGCGTATTCTTGATAAACCAGCATTTATCTATAGCGGCTGCGGGTTCCCACATTATCCAAAAATAATGAAAGAAAATTAAAGTGTAAGTAGATGAGCGATTTCACATATTGATTAAGTTTGCTATATATATTGCTCTTAAAGGATCTTTACATGCTGCGCCAAATAATGCAAGTCAAAGAGTAGAGAAAGTGTCATATTAAATAAAACTTCAGGAACTAATTGATGGTTAGACTGCTAGAGTTCATATATATGCGTACTAGGAGAACTATTGATTAAGATTTAACTTTTTTGTATAAGACTCATTTATAAGTAACCGACATAATATCACCCGTTCCAATTTCGAGTTCCACAAATACATAAATAATGCAAAAAGGGTATCATTGCATAGTGAACATAACTTACAAATTAACTATAAATGATTCTCGCTGCGATGCGTTATATGTTTGCAGACTATTTCAAATCTATAAATGGACATTATAAAAGCACTTGTTTATTTGAAGCTTTCTTTATTTTTTTAGACAGGGTTTATTTGAAACTTTCTTGATGAAACATAACGGACACAAACTTTTAAGTTTAAAATTTTACGGAGTACAAAATTGCATTTATATAAGTAACACATTCCCCTTACAAATACCAAGAAATATCCGTACAAAAAGTAAACATATTATTTAACGTACTGAATTTATCAAATTTAAATGTATTGAACTGAACTGATTAAAGCTAAACTATGAGTCATACGAAACTGAATTATAATAAAATTACTGTTGAATAAGTCATAGAGATTAGAGAAGAAGGTCATACACTTGTGCAATCTCTTCATTTTGTTTAATTTGGCACCAAGTTGCTTACCATATAATTACATTCAAATGTTATTCAGCCGTAAGACAGTTGGGAGCACATTTTTCCAGGACTACAGCGATCCTAGTCTGCAGTTAATGTATTGGTCAAAATTTGATTTTTTAACTTAAAAACTTATTGGATCTTGCACGCCAATATTGACACGCCATGTGCTTATGGATATCGTAAATGAAGATCTTGCTCATCAATCCATTAGTCAACTATTTCTCTCATAGGGAGGGGCGGCGAATGTATATATGAGACAGGTCAACTCTTTTCTAGCATTGGGATTTTACTTAAGACTTTCATTTCGTATTCGTTTTGCTTAATGCCTCCCTATAGTTCAAGTTAACTGCACCATTAGTTGTACTTTCCGGTCGTAGGAAACAGAGTGCAGTACATAGTCTTTTTCTATGATTGATTATGCCATTGTTTAGTTCTGACTAGGGTAGCTTAACACTGATGTATGTCATTGTCATGTGACATTTAATGAGATCAATAATGGTGTGAAGAATAAACAAGCATCATTCACATTATAGTGTATACTATATCTATTGGATAATGATCAGTTTACGTTATCAATCAGAAACATAGTTTCATCAATGATAGATATATGATGATAGATCAGTACATTGATTATTCGTTAGGAGACGATGAGTTTGACTTAAAATTATACAGCTAACCTCACGATTGATAGGGAATATTCAACATTGCGTTAAGACAGAAAAATATAGGAAAGAGAAAGCAAAATCACGTAATCACTAACCAGTGTCAAGGTTTGCAATGATGGCATCTTCACCGTATCTTGCCTTCTTCCATAATGAATGCGGAGATACTACTCCGTTGTTCTCGAGTCCCAGGAAAGTCCATGATCGAGTCGTATGCAATTTCCTTCCCTTGCTAGGAAAGACTGAAATCACATTGGGATGCTCTGAAGGCCATGGTAATAAACGATTCAGTATTACTATCGAATGTAGACATAAAAGACAGGTAAGAAATTGAGCTGTTTATGTAACAATAATAATATAAGAGACATATGAAGGAGCATTATGAAATGAACATTGCACCCACTTGCTATATCTAATGCATGCTCCTCCTTAAGAAGCGCAGCAAAGCCATTTATGTGTCTCGTGTAGGAGTAGAATATGGCATCTTCGGCATCACTGCGACTGCTCAAAGGATATACCATGAATGGTAATGGTTAACTAGTTAGTGATCATTGATAATTGCAAACTGTGTGAGAACTTAGCTTTTCTATGTAACACGATACCTCCCAAGATAAGATCCCAATAACTCATAATGCGATTCTTTTACTTGTAGCAAATCATACTCTGAAACTTGCGCACCATGTGAGTGAGCTCCCATGTACACAATGAAGGGCTGATGAAAAACGTTTTACGATATCAGTTCGTCACATTAAATACATGGACAGATCTCTCCAAGTAGCAGAAGAAGGCAGTTATTTGATTTACCTGTTTCGCGGCCAAAATGGTTTTGTGGAGTAGACAATAAATTAATAAGACGAAGACATTGGCTGAAACAGGAAGCCTCATTGCAACTCTCGAGCAAATGCTTCGTACAGTCTTAGTCCCCTGCCTACTAAACAGGAAGGCTTGTATTTGCCAATTGTTAGTACGTAGTAGTAAGTGGCAAGGTGCTTAATGGGATTTAAATAGAGCAGAATTTTTTTTTTCTTCTAAATTTTGAAAAACACAGCTTCCTTTTAACAGTTGTTTTTCTTAATTAAGCAGTGGATATTTTATATCCCCACTAACCTCATAATAATCGACTTTAGTGTGAAGCTTAGCTATGTTTTATTTAAGGGAATCATGCGACATTATAGAGTACAAAGCGAGGAACTAAGGTTATGTTTGACATACCTTTTCAACTAGCTTATAAGCAGAAAATGACTTATTTGATTGAGATAATTAGTTTGACCAAAACCAAAATTGCAAAGAGTCTAAGGTACTACCCAAAAAGTAGGTAGTCCCACGTCCCGATCGACACACGTGTAATAGATTTTTTCTTCGGTTCTTTCTTTTTGTCAGGCGAGTGACTATGTCATTGCAGCAAGCTAGCTAAGTTGGTTGTTGACAACTGCAAATTTATTTTTGACAGAAATGTACAGTTTTTATTTTATAAGTTTGACATATTTATTTTTGATTATTTTTTTCGGTAGCTTTACAAATATAGAAATAGTATTATATTTTCATGGTCCAACAAATTCCACAAAAACTTTTATAATATTTTTATTATTATTCACATTCTTCATTTTTAAAACTAGAATCCATAAGACTTATATAATGTCTACAAGAATATTAGCAATATACATATAAAATAAAATAAATATGCATTAAAAATACAATAAATAAACATAAAAAATATAATCTATATACATTAAATATACAATCAATGTACATTGAAATATACATCAACATATACTGAATATATAACAAATAAAAATAAAATATATACATCAATAAAATCATTTCCATTTAGAAAAAAGAAAGAAAAAAGAAAACAAACTCCAGGCCCCACCCATTGTCGGCAATACTATGAAACGTTGTCGGGCACCGTTCTCCGGCGATTGACCGGTGATTGGTGATGTTTTGTGAAATAAGTACCTCTCTCCACCGGATTTTTGCGTAAGTTTCGGTTTCGGGCTTAGTTTTTCAAAAATGTCGCTCGTTTTACGAAGGTTTGGTATTTAAGCTAGCGTTTTTTTTTTTCGGTTTTATAAAGTGTTTGAAGGCGAAGTGAGGGCTTCGCGGTAGCTATGGGTGTCATGGAGGCAATAAAGCTTCAAATAAACAAGCTTGTAATTAAGATGCATCGAGGAGCAACAACTATACTCGAGTAGTGCAAACTATATGCATACAACTTCTATCCTAAGTTGTAGACTACAAAAGAGTCATATAAGGCATATGCAGAGTAAATGAAGTTATCGTTTTCAAGTTCATTTGTTTGGACTTAGCAAGACCAACACAAAGAACATATCAAATATAAAGAAACACTACACAATATCAATTCGTGTAGAGGTTTGGACATGTTTTAGCCTTTCTACTGACCAATGGATGTCTCATTTAAGGACAAATCCCATTGTAAGTTGATTCAGCGAAAACCTATAGTCCACATGAGGAATACCGCCTCGTATTCTAATAAGAATACAAAGGATCATGTGCACCGATTCGTAGATCATTAAATCCAAAGGAACCAAGCCACCTCAACTTAGTAAGGATAGCCTTGTCATAGAATCAAGT
>CAAKMY010047722.1:0-27318 GCA_901111285.1 Corrigiola litoralis | reverse complement strand
ATTTTTACATTCTCCCATTTGATTTTTACACTCCTCATGTGAGAGGAGTAGATTCCTGCACAGGAATCTGTGCTCTCACATTGAAAGGGTAAGTGGGAGTGTAAAAATAACTTATGGGGAGTGTAAAAATCAGTTTCCCACACTATAGCATGTTTTTTTGTTCCGTACTTAGACAAGATCCATGTTCGATCTAAATATCAAATTCAGACAAATTCTATGGGTCTGTTTATGCTATGATCAACTAGTCATAATCTTTTCTTTTCTTGTTAATTAGTTTAAATAACCTCAAACCAAAATTTTTGTGAAACTTACTCTGAATTATGATCCTATTTCGTTCTGTGAATCTTTGCACACGCATATAAAATATTGTGTCACTAAATTAGCAAGCAATCGATTACCAAAATGATACGGACTAGCTTCATCTTCTAAATTATAATCGTGATGACTTTCTTCCAAATATACCGAGGTACTAAGCTATATCATATCCAATTCTGTGATTCTTGTTTCAAAAAAAAAAAAATTCTGTGATTCTTTGTATGTTCCACAAATAGTTGGTTTTTTTTTTTTCTAACAATGAACTTACAAATATAGTAGGGTATCATTCATATAAGCAAAGCTATTACCAAAAACAGAAATCAACTAGCTTAATCAGGATATATATGATCATTGATCATGATGATTCCCTTCCAATTTTAACTATCAAGCTAAATCCTAATTTTCCTTTCTGATTCTGTATAGGTTCAACAAATAGTTTGTACTTTTCAAGTAGTACATCTCATCTGGATCATTTCTCCATTTTGTTATTTGATACCAACTCTATGAGAATAAACTCCAGAGGATCCAAACACGTGAAATAGTTATCACTTTATCCTCTGAAACATTCCATGATTATTAACGTACATCAATCTAAAAAGCTGAAAAACAATCTTGCTTGGTTTTCTAATCTACTCAATATAGTAAGCACCATTACGTAAGAAAAAAAACTAGTTCAAGTAGTTATAGTTATGTTACCCCTAATCATGAGGGTTTGATTCTTATCATCAATTTTCTGCACATATTTCTTCAGACTAAAAAATAATTTATTCCAACGCAAAGTTATCATCATGACTTCGTTTGGACCTTTCCATGTGCCTCGAGGACTATTCTGGCCATTAAAAATGTATTGGCGATCAACGAAAAATTTATCACACTCAATAGATAGGAGTGCAAGAGGATAATTTTAAAGTGTCAATAGTGTGTGTGCGTGCGTGCGCGTGTGTGTGAATTTCTTTTGAATATACGCAAAGTTATAAAAAAAATGGCTACTTTAAGCTAGCAAACTTATAAAGAATCTCATCAAAACAAGATCATCATGTCGCATTTTTAAACAGCTTTGTAATTGGCAATTTGGCAACTAGAGTTACGCTCATAGGAAGCGTTTGCTTATTACAACAAAAAGATCAGAGAAAATATTTGAGCAAATAACACGGGCTAAAAGCCATTGGAAAATCATCTGGAATCCACCAAATTACTTTATTCGTCATTTAGACCTAATGCACCAGCTAATCTTGGTTTGCACTTGCATTTGACTTCTCATTAGGAGGCTCTTGTGTTTTCCTCCTCTTATTTTTCCCTACAGTAATGGTAAACATTTATATCAATAAAAAAAAATCGAATGCGATCTAAGAAAAAGGTTAAAAGAATACGGAGTAAGGAATACTAGCCAAACCTTCTTTCACTTCTGTAGTTGGCATTTTGTCTACTTTTTTCTCTTCGCCCATTTTCATTAGATTTTCCCAACTTTCACGTAAAAACTTTTCAACTATCTTCTTTTGTGCCAGAAGCTCAGGACTCAGAGGATTCTTTCTCACTCCATATCGTGGAGGTTGATTTGGCTCAATTATGATTACCAGTTCCTTATTGGGGTCCTCCTCCATTTTCTCTTGACTCTCTTGTGACTGAAAACAACAATTTATAGAGATTATTTAAAGACAGTCTTCATGCATGCACTTAATAAGAAATTAATCATATCGTACCAAGATTGATTCGGTAAATCTACCTGTAATCTGTCTTCCAAATGTGTTGCAAGAAATTCGATATCATAAATCTTATGTAATTGTCCAGCATATATTGTAGTCCCTTTTTCGCTAAATATCCAATTTGCAATTTTCCTCCTCGATCTTTTTTTTGATGAAGTAGGGACCTGCACAGTGCACATTAACCAAATTTGAGTTGCATGTCGCAGAAAATGGTAATTTGATCAGAACTAGGTAAAAGTACCGTACAAACATTATATGGGGCATATTCTCTACACCTTTTTTTACTTTTTTTTTCATAAAGTTCAAAAAAAAATACCGAAAGTTTAGAAAAATAATAAAAGTCCAGAATACAATTATTATTAGTATTTATTTAATGATTACTATTAATAATAATCGTAATGTTATTGCTATTATACTTATTATTATTATTGATGTTGTTGTTGTTGTTTTTTTATTATCAATTATAGTTATTGTTATTAATTATACTATTGTTATTAATGTTATTATTGATCGTAGCATTTCTTTGTAATTAGTTCATTTCTTTGTTGCAAAAAGATGAGGCTTGCTATTATTAGCTCTTTCAAATAATCACGTTATTTTTATTATTCTATAATCCACTATAATAAAATACAACTATTTATTACTTTCGATCATTCTCAATGTTTTTTCATTGGACTTTCACAGTTTTCAAGGCATTACTTTGATTATTACTTATTATAATATTACATTTAGGTTAAATATAAAACTATTGTATTATAAAGGTATATTTTAATATAATATATACATTTATATATGATGATATTTTTTATATATTATTCTATTTTAGAATTTTGTACATAAAGAGTGAAAATTTTCATTTGACCTTGAAAAGTCAAGCGGAAATATATTGTGAATGACATGAGTAGTATTTATGAATAATAATAAATTATTTTATTGAATCAACAATAAAAAAACTTAAATAAAATAGTTTAGAAAATATTAAAATGCAACATAAAGCAAAAAGTTCTAGAAATTTTCAAAATAAAATAAAATTAAAAACAAAAAATACCAAACAAAACGGTATATTTAACAGGACCATGATATGACTGTGTGAGCATAGTTGGCATGCTATAATAATATTATATGAGCATAGTAGACATACCATACATATGACGGTATATAACTTTTTTTAGGGGGGGGGGGGCATTTGGTAAGTTGGTCTCCTTTAACCTTTTTTTGTCAGGCGGGTCTCCTTTAACTTACAGTAATGATAGTGTTGCTTCCTTCTAGTAATTGATCAGCAGTCCTTTTCATCGGTCGCTTAGGATGACTCCCATGGTAAAGAAAATCTTCCACTTCAACTAACGATCGGAACTTTGAGTAGGTTGCTAAATGGATATAGAACTGAAGAAACAATAAAACTTTCACATCAGTGTGCATAAATCAGATTAGAAAAATCGTATAGAGTGTAGTAGCTTCAGTAAGAGCCTTTGCAAAATCTCATGTGGATCTCATTATAATTTACTCCTATAGGCTTCAATAAAAGTATTTAAAATTCCCTTTGACTACTTTTAAGTTTTAACCATACAATCTAGTTGATTAAAATAAAAATAATTAATAAGGCAAGTACGAACGATAACTAGACCCAAATTATAATTTAAGCTAATAAATGTGAAAAGTACATAGTGTCAACATAATAAACCGTCTCTTGTTAATTGGAATATAATTAAAAAAGAAAAAATCTAGTCACACATACATATTAGATGCGTCATGTCAACTGTCATTGACTATTAGTGTGTCTAGTAAGCGCCAGTGGTTGTACATGCAACGTGCATACATGTACCAATGATGTATTCGTCTAATCAAATACGTAGTATCACTTTAGTAGTGTGGGTGGATTGGTTGCTTATTTCATCAATTTCATTGTATAGCTTGTATCCCCCAAACTCAAATAATGGTGATTTCTCATGGATTATTAAAACTAACTTCTGTCAATAGAGAGACACAAATACACATATGACTCAAAAAATTATTTAAAATTACGATGGTGAGTCCTATAAATTACATATATTGAATTTGCCAAGCCGCAATACCCAACTCAAATTGTCGGTAGGTATCCCACCAAACTCCACGGGGGACCCTTGTTCATCACAATCTTTTTCTTCATATATAATAGCCAATAGGTGATAAATACTATAATAAATTAATATGAGATTACGCCATTGGATGGTATCTAAATTGGGCGTTATCTTCTCACATGTGATATAGTAATCTCTCCACTTAGTAAGGTATACTAAACCCCCTTGTGAGAGGGCGACCTTAATTATGGTACCACCCGATGGAACACTATATCATTTTTGCACTTGAAATATGGTCAATCGATTAACATCTAGATATTAATGTATGTAAGAAATTTTTAAAATAACATTATACTACTAATTTGTGTACCTTGTCAATTCTTGTAGGGTCAATTCTTGGCTTATACTCTATTATCCATCCCTTGAGAGATTTCGGAACCTTGTATTCAACAATAGCATTTTGGTTCAATTCTACCACATAGGAATCCTTGATCATAACTGGCAGCTGCACAAATAAATATTGGTTGAGGTGATATTATTGTGATCTAGAAGGCCCAATATAAATTGTCAAATCAAAAGTAATGAATATTTTTTCAGTATCATAGTGACAATGTTAAACTAAGTAGTTTGCATCAAATAAATGTATACCTTTTGGTCTTCTATGGTCATCCTCTCAATATTGTTACGAGTAGTGGAAGAACAAGATAAACTTGTCTCATTAGTTGCTCCTTCAAGGATTACTTCTTCCACAAAGGGCTTCTGTTTCAGAATTAGTGGATGCACATGATGCATATATTGATCGAGGAGTTATATACATAAAGTGTGGGATAAACCAATATGTTTTTTTGTCAAATTAAAATTAGTCGATTTCATTTTTGCTAATGAATGTAATTGAAAATAAACATGCTTACGTGCATGTATTCATTATTCATTTTGTAGATCATTCAACAACAAATCATTGTACCTCATGTTTCTCTATGATCTTGTCTTCAACCTTGTTTTCAATTGTGGGACTTGCCTCATCCTTTGCTCTTACTTCATGGGTTACTTCTTTCATAGAGGGATTCTGGTTCAAAACTGGTGACTGCACATATAAAAATTGGCGAGGGGTTATAGTGCAAGAAAACTCAATATATTTTGTCAAAATTAAAGTAATTAAATGACATTATCATTATAGAGTGTAAGTGAAATAATAGTGCATGCAAACTTATATTTTAAAGAACAATAGTTTATAAATTCATTGTACCTCTTGTTGTTCTATGGTCTTTCCTTCAACATTGCTTCCGATTGTAGGAGAACAAGATGGATTTACCTCATTTGTTGCTCCTTCAATTGTTATTTCCTCCGCAAATGAATTATGGTCCACAAGCAGTGGCTACACATATATAACAATCGATTAAGGTGTTATAGTGTGAGGGAACCCAATATCTGTATGAAATCCATTAAATTATACAAGTAGATCGTAAATAACTAGTCTTGCAAATCCTTATTGTATTAAACACTAATGTAACAATAAAAAAAATGGGGTTAGGTTTATATAATAACCTAAATTAAGGTGAGAACCATAAGATTCAATCTCCACCATTGGATCTCAAATCTATACCTAATAGAACTCTAAATTTCGTAATCACTAGCAAGTTTGCACATTTTTTTTTATTGAAATACCAAATATACCTCTTGTTGCTCTATTACCTTCCCTTCAACGTTGTTTCCAGTTGTGGGAGAATGGGAGGTACATGCCCCATGTGTTGCTTCTTCAAAAATTACTTCGTCCTTCATTAAGGCATGGAACTAAATATATGAAAAATTAAAAATTAAATCTTTAAGCAAATGTCATAATATATTGATATATAATATCCATAAGTCCTACTTAAGTAGAATTGATAAGAACAAAAAAAACCTATGTATAGTATATATTGGTCAAAATCATGTTATAAGTAATATCTAAAATATAATGTTAGAATTTACAATCATTTAATCATATTTTTCTCTATCCAGTGAATTGTAAATTATAAAAAAGTAGGTCATGATAAACTATCTCGATCTATATGTCAATACTCAATAGTCATTGTCTTACCTCTATCATTTTCGCATCGATAACACTTTCACCTATATCAAATAAAGAGGAGTCCATCTCATGCTCGTCAATTTCGCTTACAAGAAAATCGTGATCAACTTGTGAACATGCAACCAATGGCATCCACTGGGAATTATAACCAATTATTTATCAATTAGTAACTTGATTTGACAAAAATACAATTTACTTTACGAAGAATATTTATTATTAAAATAATGATGATGTTCGATTCATTTGAAAATGTATATATATGCTTGATGCTTGTTCCACATTTTTGTGGAGCGCATGCGCGCAATGCAACAAAGATGCAGATGAAGTCAAGTCACAAGTAATGATTCTAGCGTAGCTAGTGCCTTGATGGAAGTTTATAAGTGATGAGTTATGGTTAACATTATAGCAAGGTAACACGTGTTTGTAAGTTTAATAAGCTACTCCTCATATTATCAAATGCTTTTATAATGAATCCTTACTAAACTTATGGTATTGGGATGGTTCATTAAAGGGAGTTTATTGAGTGGGGGTTCGTTGAAAGTTCATGCATGTGTGAGGTGTTGTCCTATATAATCGATAGATTGAGTGAGATATCTTGTGTTTATACATAATGTTGTATACAATATGTTGCCATTATTACACTCTAATTGTGTTTACTCTCAAAAGTATTCCAACCGCTAGCTTCGACTCAAACTAAGAATCAAGACACAGATTATCGTCAATCGAATCAATGAGAATGTTCTACTGCAAAAAAGGATAAAAATCGTCCCACATTGTCGTCATTCATCCATAGTCATGAGGTCCTATGTGACGGTAAAACAAAAGGGAGACAAGATGGACCGCTCACAACCAGCCGTTACTGTGAAAACACTATTAACATTAAAATCGAGCTGCAAAGTCTTGAAAATTTGTTTTCTAATGAACCCACAATTTCTAATAACAATGTAGTATATTTTAGAGGAAAAACACGTATTAGAGTGGTATTATCGATTTTTTTTCTTCTATAAGATTAAGTGTATGTAATGTGAAGGAATGTATGCATAATTCGGCTTATATGATCAATACCTCTAATACAACATGATTGGACCTTTGGGTTGACGTTGCAGTCATAGATGCTTCTTCAGTTGTCACGTTTTCATTCTTATTATTCTAGAGGAAATGCACGTATTAGGGAATTATTTGATTCATCTCATTATTCTCTTTTATATATAGTTAGGATCATTCATAAAGCATAAATGCAACTAATGTAAAATATTGTTTGCTCAAACTTATAGCTCAGTTTTACATGATGAATACCTCCAACGCAATGTGATCGGAACTCTGGGCGATTGATGTGTTTGATGGTGTAACAGCCATAGACATTTCTTTGGTTGTCACATTTCCATCCTTACTAATTATTTGAGCTCCAAATTCTGATGTTCTCTGCCAGTATGTATACAAACTTTAATTATAGTTAATAATAAATAAATAGGGATTCTTAAATGTTTTTATTTGTGCGAAGGATTCTTAAATGTTGAGATATAAATACTTATGATTTACCACTTAGATTTTTCTTAATCTCTTACTTAGGTACCTACATTAAAGTTCTTACTTGCTCAAATGAACAAATTAAGTATCCACCAAATATGGTCTATATTCACTCCATATTTTGATTTGAATATTTGGTGTTAATCATGTGATCTATGGGCTAATTTGTATATTTTCTTCCTTATACAAAATGATTGCCATGATAGCCTAGGATTTACGCTATTAACACCTTGCTAGTATAATTATTTGTTAGTTATTAAGACGACACACAACCGTTAAAGTAGTTAATTAATCTTGTAATCTTACAATCTTACGTATAGACTCTTACTTATGATGCATGCATTACAAATATTGTACATTAGTTACCAACCCATTATCCTTCCTGTATACATCACAATCTATTATTTCAATTATTTTAGCTATTTCAGTTATACAATTTTTTTTCAATTGGCATATTATTTATGTTGATCTACTAATTAAATCTATATGGATTAAACTTTGGATACGCGCGCTAATTAATCTATCCTCACCATGAGAACAATTCATCTTATTTAAGAGTCATATCTAAAAGAGGTGCATGTCATAAGTGTTACTCTGATAGTATTTATATTAGCCTAGTTACTTATGTAACTCTTAAAAATTTAAAACAGTATATTTTACTTTGATGAATGGTAGTTATTTATTATTATTATTATAATTTTCCCACTTGTTACTGCATTTTTATTTCATTTATAATTGTTGTTGTGTTTTTGCATTGTCCTTCTTATTGTTACGTTGTTGTTGTTGGTGTTGTTATCATCATTATTATTGTTGCGTTGTTATCATATCGCTATTATGATTATTATGATTTTTTTTTTTTTGACATTATAATAATTATTATTATTATGTAAACTACTCATAAAACTCTCAAAAATCAAACATTAAGATTAATTATTTGGAAAAAGAGCAAACTAATAGTAACACTAAGAATGTGAATTCGTTCAAATAACAAAAAAATGTGTCATCTAAAACTCATACAAATTGTCTTGATCCGTTGGCCATTAAACTAGAACTGATACAAGTTATAAGGATTAAATATGATCTAAAACCATAACCTAATTATGATAAAATCAAGAAAAGTGCATATACAAACCAACAATTGTTATTTGACATGATTATTTGTTTTGTTAGATCTAGTTATATTGTATCCCTTAGTTATAATTTACAACAGTTATTGAAGATCGTATGACATGACTCATATGACACATGTATAACAATCATGCTAAACCTAACTACCGAGGATACCATGATGGTTGATACCTAAGAGTTGGCTACAACTTACAAACACATATACTTTAGACTTCAATAAATCTATAAAAGTGGTGAGACAATATTTTATGTCAAATTCCTCTTATTAGAGAGATCATTCCTTAAAAATGTACATAAAGCAACAATTTTTAAACATAGTTAATAGTGTTTTTCTTGGACATTGTTTTCTTTCATTGATTTGTCAAAATTACTTCATAATGGACAAGATTGATCCCCTTACAAAAATGAAAAAGTAGGGCATAAAATCAAAATAAAAAGTAGTGGTTACCTCATCCATTGTGTGATGAAAGTTGATGTTTATACTTCTAATGAAAGGCTCCTATATCGAAATAAAAGAATGAATAAGTATTTTTGACTAAAATAAAGAGAGAGAGTAACATAAGAAAATGGTCATACCTTTGTTGTCCTCTTGTAGTCTTCTTGTTGATAATGTTTTACTTATAGGGAACTAAAAGTAGAGTCACTACAATCATTTTTTGTGTCTTTAGTGCTAAGAACTTTTTGTTACATGAACAATAGGTTTGGGGTCAGTTATATAGACAAAATGACATAGTTAAGGAAATAAATAATAACTAATAAGACAAATAAATAAATAAATAAATAAATCATAATGTGGGATTGCATTCACAAGAAACTATTCTCATGGGGCTTAAGTAAGTTTGGTCACATATTATTTATGCATTGCACATGGATATACGTGCTCGTATCTTAGGAGATGTATTTCTTTTATTTCCTTACCAACTTAAATTACTAAAACGGAATATAACAATATTGCACAAAATTTGTTAACACCCATCCATATATAATATAGCTTAGAAAAATTCAAATGTACAATTATAACAAATAATACAACCTTAATTCTCACAAACTACAAGCTACACAATAAAGAGTTATATTTCAAAGAAACTAAATCATGGCTCAATTTGATTTGAATAACATGCATTTGTATAGTATAGATTTGAAACTTGTAAACAATTTTTTGTTCACACTAACCCTGATATAGGACAACATGTGTACGTTCATTACTATTATACCTCAACCTCACTAAAAAAAATATTTCTAATTAAATGTAAAAAGCAAATACACATGATATAATGTTGGGGTAGCCAAACATGTTAGTCTTTATCAATTGCTTAGTTTTTTCTTATAAGAGTTGCAATAAGTTGTAATTTCGTCTTAAAACCGTGTACTTATTCTACTAATGAATAAAAACCTAAAAATAAAAAGAATATGTTTATATCAAGTGGAATACGTATGTATATGTATTTGGTTGACAGAGTACAAATGCATATGTTACGTTGTTTAAATTAATTAAGCGAAAGGCCATATACACACTTATTAACAGTTTCCAATATAACATGATTAAAGTATAACGTTATTAAGCTCTTTGCATCTTCAATGCTTTTGATGATTTTTTTTCTTTTAACTATTGCGTGAATTTCATTACTTATATAGACTACACTCACTACATATGACTAGTACATAATATTGGTAAGCTTTAGTTAGAGTGTCGATCGAAAAGTAAATCTAGCTAGCTTAGTTTGTAAGATAAAAAATTACACTAATATGTTAGATACGAATTTCATATAAATGATAACTTTTGGAATTTACTTATTGAACTAAAAGAATAATTGACAGAGGTTTTCAGTCATATGAGATCATATGAAATAATGTATTGTATTATCTTGTCTAAGCTATTCAAAAAAATTTCATTTGTATGAATTGAACTAATAACTTTTTCAAAGTTAATTACGTTTTTAATTACTACATATATTTTTCAATTTAAAGTTTCTTCCTCAAATAGGTAGCAAAGCTCAACAACAAAGAAATTTTTTGAGAACATGTTAAAAATACTTTGAAATGGATTATAATTATGACTTTTGGATGGATTTTGAAGAGTTTATAAGAAAAAATTTGGGATGCTCTTTCTTGATACAAGAGATCTTGTTTGTTTTCTGTAGGTTTGCAAAGATAAACCGAGAGAAATCCCCTATTTAGGTCAAAATATAGGTTAAAGCAAGAGATCATACTTAGAAATACGCGTATAGAATATACAAGATAAAGATTAACAAAGAGTTAAAACTGTTATCTAACTGTATTTTTTTTATCATTATTAACTATAGAATCTATAAAATAAAGATAAATTTTTATTCCGAGACACGAATCTAGACATGTTAATACGTCGACCACAAAGCCAACTAATAAATGAAAAGACTCGTATCTTCTATAGATGGTTGAGCTACTTCAATTAATACTTAAACATTGTTATATAACCTAACACTAGTTTATATATGGGTCTTATATCACAATGCTCGGCAATGTAACTCCTACTATTTATTCCCCACCCCTAATAGAACTTAAATATCTACGGTTTAGTTTCCCAAAAAGTAAAAATTAAAATCTTAAAATAATAATGTCAACCATTATTTTACACTTAAGAGCTAGGGTAAAAGGGAAATACTTCTAAAGATAAATCATATTGTTTCCACTCATATAGGCTATTTTAGAAAAAAGGCTATTAAACCTCAAAGTCTATCTATCTTATCAACGTCATCTTGGTTTACTTTTTTTGACAATACAAATATTTTGCATTCGCAATAGTAATTTCATTGCGCCATAATCAAACATGAGACATTATAAGCAACAAAGAAAACCTAGTTCCAAAAGTTACTTGCTTTTCTTTGATGAATGGTTAAACCACATCCGATTTAGTTGATTGTCAAAAAAAGTCGTGACATTATTCCAACATTAGAAAAGATGGTTCTACTACTAAATTTACCTAAAAAACAACTCTTATAAGAACAAGTCAAGTCAAATGAACGTGTGTGAATTTTTGACAAATGTAGGAAAAGATTATATTTTCATTATTACACCGTCAAATATACACAAAAAGAGAGTACTATTTTTTATATATTCTTTATACTTGATTCAAAGAAATGTCTTCCTTGAGTAGTAACATATTTGAACAGAGGAATAGTATTGGCCTCGATTGTAAGGCATCCAACATGTCCGAAAAAAATTGTGTTCCAATCCTCATTTTCCTTTTCTCACAATTATGAAATTAAACACCAAAAAATTATTTTTTGATTTTGGTAATTTTTTTTTCCTCATGTGTACTGTGATATGGTTGTATGAATTAGAAATCTACATGTCCCAACCCTAGTACGTACTTCACAAGAGGATCGAGACTATTGTTAGCACTTAGTTAAATCGTTTATACTTTACACAACGAATAATTTACGACTAATTTGCACTATAGATTAAACCTATTACATCTATTTTCCTTTTACATATTCACATGGTTTCGTCACGGGATTTTTTCTTATCTTATGAGCTTTCTTCTCCCATCCTTTTTAAGTTTGTTGTATATAAGAAATGAACATACACCTAATACATCAATAAATATTTTGTATCAAACTTGATTCAATACTTAAAAAATTATCTTCCATATGTGTTGCACAAGAAATGCGATCTTAAATCTGTTGTGATTGATTAACTTAGTAGTTGATTTCTTTCTAAATTTTCACTTACTTTCATGCATTATTTTTGTAATGAAAAAGGAATCACATATCAACCATATCAAATTTTCCTTGTATATGATGATTAAATTGTAAACAGATAGAAAAGTTAGGAGAAATCATAAATAATTCAAAATATTATATAATAAATATGCATGATTGATGGTTGTCATGTCATGCATGTCAAAGATTAATAAAATACATCAACGTTATTATTGTAGGACTATGATTGAATTTTAGCCCCAAACACAAATGCAATCATACCACATATTGTATTTGGCAGGTCAATTATAAATAAAATGGTACATAGAATTAAATTTCTAAACACACCTAACATATTGAATATACATTTTTAATTTTTGTAAACTCGAATGTTTATGGGAATTTTTTCAAAAATTTTACCGTTCATAAGAGATAATACATTTTCATACAATATCTTACCACATATCGATGGCTCCATATATGTGTTACAAGTGATGATGCTAAGTCAGTCAATCATTAACATTGAAAACTTGAACTTATGAATTTTATACTCGAGCTGAAGATAAATTAAAGTTTGATTATTGTTCGATCTTATTGAGTTTTTTTCTCTAATATACTACTTTGAGTGAGGAGAAAAATCGATAGTAAACTATTTTGTATGACCTTTTAACTAAATAAGCTTATTTGAGATTATGCCATGATTATATATGTGTAAAATACAGCAATGATAAATCAAGTAGCTCCTTATATTTTTGAGTCAAGTTGAAGCAAGATCGGTTCGACTCCTTGATGTCTCCAGTAGAGCTCGAGATTGACCAACCTATGTCAGGCTTATTTGGTCTAAACTAACTCAACTAATTACCACTCTTAAGTATTATTTATATTTGGATGAATTTAAAGTTAATTGAACTACTTCTCCGGTCCTCCCCTTATGAATTGGGTGTATAATAAACCTATCTGGTTATGTAGTACTCTTTTCTCCTCCTCCATGTTATTTCGAGTTTCACATCCATTGTAACGGTGTGACTTAAGTCCATTTTCATTATGTCATGATTAGACCTTATATTTTCAAGGTGATCTTAATACCTAAACAATTCTATTCCCACCGTAATTTGAGCTGATCCACCTCTCATGTTCAAAATAACATTTCTTAGGATGAGATTTTATTCTAAAACTATAATATTTTTTATACATCACATCATATTATATCGGCATTGAAATAAAATACAAAAAACTGGGTTTTCAGTTTTCATAATAAGTACTCCAAAAGGGTGAATTTGAAAATTTTATGTAAAAATATTTTTATTTTCACTACGTAAAATCAAAATCGCGCTGCATTTAGTAGCCACAAAAGGGCAAAACATAGCTTAAATTAAAGAAAAAAAACCTGAAAAAGTTAACCCACTGTGAAGAACACATAAACTTAGTCA
This sequence comes from Corrigiola litoralis, assembly GCA_901111285.1. Classification (NCBI taxonomy): domain Eukaryota; kingdom Viridiplantae; phylum Streptophyta; class Magnoliopsida; order Caryophyllales; family Caryophyllaceae; genus Corrigiola; species Corrigiola litoralis. The sequence goes on along the minus strand of CAAKMY010047722.1, from coordinate 13,410 downwards.
AGTATTATTCAGAACTCCTAAGCTATCTCACTTGAACTCTAGTGTTGTCTAATTGTCTCCTGAGTGGCATAAAAATGGAAGACATTGAAGATTTGTTGGTTGGGGATGGAGGAGTTGCACCTGGGTTTAGGTTGCCAGTTACTTCAGTTGGGTTAAACCCCAAGAAAAAACCCTCCATTAAATCTAACATGCATGCTTTTATTCAGGACCCTCTTCAATCCATCAAAATTCCTGGTACCCAGGTTTGTTTTTGGCATTTTGTTTTCAAAGATTGTTGCTTTTTTGTTATTGGGTGTAAATTTTAGCTTTAGAGTTGCATTTCTTGCTCATTCATATGATATGATATGATATGATGTTTGTTTTGCAGACTATTTATATAAAGACTTTTGGATGCTCTCATAATCAGGTAAATGATGGTGTTTAAATTTACGTTTTGGGTTGAGTAGTTGTGTAATTATGTTTATCCATTGGGGTAGAAAGCATGGAAGAATGAAGAAATTGATGGTGTTTAGTAGCATTGTTTTGTTTTAGCTTGTGTTTCATGTGTTGAACTTTTGTGCTTGTGGAATACCATTCTGTGTAGAATCGTTTGATTGTGTTTCTCAAGGCTAGTTGTTCTTATAAAGCTGCATATTTTGGAGAGTTTTGGTTAATGTGTTCAGTGCTCAAATGGCTTTTGTGTCTGCTTGGTATCAGCTGAAGCTAGTTTTTCTGTTATATGTGTGTAAAGATTTGTACTTTTGCATGTGGTGGTTGTCAGCTTTGATGATTTTGGCATTTTACTTGATGGGTTTGTCATATATGATGTTGTGCTTGAAGTTGTTGCCTACATATCTAACTATCACTATTCATGAATCTGTGTGATGCTAATGATCTGACATGAGTGGAATTGAGATACCTGATACCAGTGAGCGGCACAAAGAGCTTTTTCTTCCACAGTTAGTCAAATGTTGTTGGTGATTTGGATAGAAACCTAAGATAAGAGTTGACATTCATCACGACTGTAGTCTTGAAATAAGGCTATAATTAGAATATACCGGTAGAGGACGTAACAACTTCATGGTAGATTGATGAACTAAAGTATCTACAGTTAGATATAGTAAGAGGAATCCTGGATCCCATATAAAGTTCTTGTCATGTGTTGCTGAAGATAAGGTGAATAGCTTGGCAATCCCAATGCAAAATGCATATTTTGATCATGCTAGAAGATTATCTTTTCTAAGCAGTGTGACCTAGTAATATCAAATATAACTACCCTTGAAGTTGGCTTATTGATATGGACCAGGCAGGCTAATACTCATTGCCCATGCCAAATAGTTCTTTAAAGTTGCTGAGCAAAATACACGCAAACAATTTTCTTTATCATGGATACATCAAATGTAGCACATCTGAAACCAAAATCTAGATAAAGGATTTGCAGGGTAGGTTTTGTACTTCTTTATCCCCTACACCTTTTCAGGGATGGGGGTAGGTAGGGGGGGGGGGGGGAAGCTGGGTCTTTTGAGATGTCATTGTTGTAATTTAGATAAAGGATTTGACATTAGATTATTTAATGTAGTTTCTCGCAAGGATTCATATCCGAGACAACTCACACCCTCTTACAGCCACTCTCTCTCTACAAACATTGGATGAATTTTCGAAAAAAAATAAATTAAAAGCTGCTTATTCTCTATGTGTGTGTGTGAATGTGGTGGGGATGAGGGTGGCGAGTAGGCTGGGAGTGTATGGACGGTTCCATCTCCGTGTTATGAGGATTTTGCTGAAGGTGTAATTCTTAAAATTAGAAGCCCATTGCCAAGCCATTTCACATATTGCCAGAACATAAGTGTTAGTTTACTCGGGGCCAGGGTTAGCTTTGACTCTCCCTCTTTCAACCACCAAGCAAAAGGCCATTCTTACTGTCGTGACTATACACTTCCAAGCATTCACAAGATATGACACCCCAGTGAAAAGGTGTTTTAGACTTAAAACCTAAATCACCCTCTATGACCTAGTTCTGGCTCAGCATTGGTCTTTCTTATCCACTCCAGCCGTAGGGTGTAGGCTATATGGAACATGTTACCGATGTCTGATGTCTTTTTGTCACATTCACTAAATGGGGTTCATCACATGTTATGCACCAGTCTAGCCTATTTTTTGTGAGTATGGGTGGCAATAGCATATTGGCATGGGCATCCGGTGAAAATGAAGGCAGAGAAGAATAGTAATGTTCTTGTTTTGGAAAAGCAGGATTCAACGTGTACGTAATATTGCCGGTTTCAAATATTTATAAGACATTATGCTGTGGTAATATTTGCACCCTATAATATATTAAGAAGATTTACCTTGACGTAGAGTCGTAGAGAACATATTACTAATTAGTTCCTTTCTGCTCTTAATTACCACCATAGTTCCTCTCCATTCATGAAGTTGCCTTGCATGGACGTTTGCAGTGATTCTATTGTAGAAACATGTTTTCTTAAAATAAAGTTACTGTTTTTTTAATACGGGAGTTCTTATGTTTCTAATTACTTAAAAGCTTATGCATATTCTTGAGCCACTGGAACTTGCTACTGTAATTTTATGCATTGCTTATTGACTTATGTTGATGTATCAGAGTGACAGTGAGTACATGGCTGGTCAGCTTTCCGCCTATGGGTATACCTTCTCTGACAACGCTGAGGAGGCAGATTTATGGCTGATAAATACGTGAGAGTTCCTCCTTTATAGTTGCATGGTGTACTTATTAGGCTATAGGAAAATTGAGTTTTGTTGGTTAATATTCTCAGTTGTTTGGTGCTGATGTTTTATAGTGCTTCTAATACGGGGATGTTATAAATTTAATGTTAATGCAGGTGCACAGTAAAATCACCCAGCCAGTCTGCAATGGATACTCTCATTTTAAAAGGAAAAAGTGCAAAGAAACCCCTGGTTGTGGCAGGGTGTGTGCCACAAGGAAGTCGCAATTTGAAAGAGCTTGACGGAGTTAGTATAGTTGGGGTCCAGCAGATTGATCGTGTTGTTGAAGTCGTAGAAGAGACCTTGAAAGGTCATGAAGTGCGGCTTCTAAATCGAAAAACATTGCCAGCTCTGGATCTCCCTAAGGTAAGAGCCTGATTCATAAGTGTGGATTGTGAAATGGTTCTTTCTCAATGGAGTTTTAGGAATGTTGTAACTAACCAGTGGTGGAACTAAGATTTTCTAATTTGGGAAAGGGGTGGGTGGGGGTGGGGGGGATCTAATAGATTGTATAAAATTGTTATTTCTTTATTAGGCAGGTTTGGCTATTAATCCAGAAAGGAAAACTTAGCAACTATAAATTGACGTATGAAATTGCAGAATCTTAAATAATAATGTTATACTAGTTCTAAATATAACACGGAGTATATTCTAAGAACAGTGTGCTCTTTTTTTTTACCGAGGTTTTGTGCTCAGTCTTTTGAGGATTACTTGTCCTTTAATTGTAGTTTCTTCTTTTCTTCCTCTTAATTGAAATTTTCTGGTCTAAAATAGTACTACTTGTATAAAGTACTAAATATAATAGTAAAAGTAAGAAGGCAAAATGATCCAAAGAAAAATGTAGTTCTAGATTGTTGTATACTTGTATAAAGTATAGAGTAAACTTTCAACAGAAGTTATTAAAGTGAAAACAAAAAACAGATTTAGCTATAAAGAAAAACAATCAAAGGAGTTATTGATAAAAAAAGAACAAACAGAGCAAATTTGCAAGCCCCCAAAACCATTTATGCAGCAAAAAAGGGCCACGAGAGGATTCGTACTTGGCCTTCACTAAAGTAGTAGGCTCTTTACTTTTTTGGAAGGCGTTACTTTTTCGGAAAGGCAAGTGAGTCAACCAGAGTGTGATGCTCGTAGTCGTAGACTCACAGCATATACTATTATGTTTTGAGGATGATAGGAGCGGTAGGGGCGATAGCTCATACAGCCCGTTCCCCCTGATTCTGCAACTGTAGCTATTCTAACATAGGGTGGCATGATTTGATTCTTATACGATGGGTACTTTGGGTGGTAATTGAGAATCCGTTCTCCGTAACATTTTATGACAATTTTCTTTGTTGTTTTGGTGTAAACCTTTTCTATAACATGCATGTGTATGCTTGACATTATATGTTCGCTTACCTTTAAAGTTTACTTTGCATGCTAAACCATTTTGGCGTTTTGCATGTGATTTTATTGTTTACTTTTTTTTTTTTCTTATCCAACTGAGGGGAGAATAAGAAAAATCTAAAAGGGGGAAAAAGCACATAAAAGAGAATATAGTTACTTTGGAAACAAGCTCTCTACTGGTCAGGGGTAGGTCTGAGTACATCTGAACCTCCCAGACCTCAATGTTGATGTTTACCTTGTGCAGGTGAGGAAGAACAAGTTCGTAGAAATTCTTCCAATTAATGTTGGTTGTTTAGGTGCTTGTACCTATTGTAAGACAAAACATGCACGTGGACATCTGGGAAGTTATACAGTGGACAGCCTGGTAAGTACCGTAGACTGTTGTTATAAAACACCTGGTCTTAAGCTTATGTTGTCTTGACATACCACAATGCTTCAGGTTCGGCGTGTAAAAACCGTCATTGGTGAGGGAGTTAGGGAGATATGGTTAAGCAGTGAAGACACTGGAGCGTATGGTACTTTCTGATACCGTTTATATTGATCTACTATGTGACTAAGGAACTCTAGTTTGGAGGACACAGACTCATCTTTTATACAAGTACCAGTACTTACTAGCTTATGTGTATGCTGAGCAACTGAATTTTGTTGTTGCAACCTCTACAGGGCGTGATATTGGAGTTAACCTTCCGATTCTGTTGAAAGCAATCATCGATGAACTCCCTTCTAGTGGAAGCACAATGCTTCGTGTCGGGATGACCAATCCTCCTTATATTCTTGAACACCTGAAAGAAATAGCTGAAGTATTGTCTCACCCATGTGTATACTCCTTCCTTCACGTCCCTGTCCAATCTGGGAGTGATTCTGTTTTAACTGTATGTACAATCTTGTGAACCATATCTTCATTAATTCTTAATTTATATAGTAAAGCCAAATTGTTCCATATTAGCCTGTGGGTGCGCTCTCCATTCATCTTTATCGGAGGATAATGATTAATGCTAATAATCATGCTGAGCTTCTTAAGACTTTCTTAAAATGGTTGATGGTGTTTTCAGGCTATGAATCGAGAATATACGGTGGAAGAGTTCAGGACTGTGGTAGATACACTGACCAAACATGTTCCAGGGATGCAGATTGCTACTGATATTATTTGTGGCTTTCCTGGTAATTCTGAAGTTTGTTTTCCACTATATATTTTTATGTTTCTGAACTAGGATAAAAACCTTATAGTGCAATGTACTGGAATTTTCTGTCTCTCATGATGACATTGCCCATGAATCTGGAAATGCATTTATGTGTGGAATGCATTCATGTGTGAAATAACTAATCTTTTCCACTGTAAGTTTAAAAATGATTCTAGGGTGCCCATATAAAGCAAGCAAACTACCACTTGCAAACTATCTGGTACTTGATGCACACATATTCCATATTTTACCATAGTATTGGAGTTCATCAGGACATTGTTAGGTGAATTTTTTATTCGACCACTAATCTCTGTCCTTTTTTTTGGGTCTCCTCAGGTGAAACTGATGATGATTTTGCTCAAACCGTTGAACTTGTCAAGGAGTACAAGTTTTCTCAAGTTCACATTTCACAGTTCTATCCCCGACCTGGTATGCTGGTTTCAGTTCTTGACTTTTCATCAATAGTCATTGCCAGGACAATTTATGATTTACTTTTTTTTTTTAGTTGATACATTCCTAACTGTCCATGTCATTGTGCATTTATTAAATCTGAATTGAAGCTGTGCAATAGTTCAATAGGCTGCTTATAAGCATGTAGATTTGACATCACATTGTTTGTCCTATAATTCAATCATTCAATCCTTGGTCATGTTTGTGAAGAATGTGTGCCAAGGGCATTCATATGGGTGGATTGTGGGCGTCCTGTTTTGCTTTGATCCGTCTTAATGATGGAGTCATCTATGTTTATTGAGGTTTGCTTCGAAAAGTTTGTAATTCCTCTCACTATGAACTTTCTGACTACAGGTACTCCTGCTGCAAGGATGAAGAAGGTTCCAAGTGCAGTAGTAAAGAAACGGAGTCGTGAATTGACTGCTGTTTTTGAATCATTCACGCCTTATCACGGAATGGAAGGGCAGGTTGAGAGGATATGGATAACTGATGTTGCGTCAGATGGGATTCACTTGGTAAGATAGCTGGAGTTCTGGACACAGCCTTTCTTCTTTATGGAATAGCATGAAAACTCGTTATATTGTTCTAAGAGAGTTTATTTTGTTAGTTTTATATTCGGCTTTGTTACCACAGTAGTGCTTTTCAAATTGTGTGAATGTGTATTCTCATTACTGATGCTGCAAGTTCTAGATGCGAGGGTCTTTGACCATAGCAGAAAAGTAGAGCACTTGCATAGTCTTTTCCCTGTGTTCCACATGTGCCCTTGTAGTCGAAGGGAAAATATCTGGTTCTTCCCCAGTTGTCATTTGCATATGTTTAGTTCTCAATATGGAAATAGTTGCTCCATCTGACAAGTTGGGACTTTCTGCTGTCAGGTGGGACATACTAAAGGATACATACAAGTGCTGGTAGATGCTCCAGAAACTCTTCTAGGTGCTTCAGCTAATATAAGAATCACTTCTGTTGGAAGATGGTCAGTCTTTGGGGAACTGATTGAGATTCTAAGTCACAGTTCTCAAGAGACGACTTCAAGGAGTGACTTGAGTCGTGACAAATACCCTCCTTGTGGTGCAAGTGCTGAACCCTGTGCTTGCTCTAAAGAGCTAGATTCCTGCTGTTCTGCAGTTGAATGTGGTAATTGTTCAGAAGGAACTGCAGTCCCCATGGATCGCGCAGCTGAAGATGATCAAAGTCTTCAAGGAATTCGTAAGCGGAACAACCTAGTATCTAAGGGCCCAGAGAACACAATTCCTCAGCAATGTAACATAAAGGAAGAGTTCAGCAAGGATCCAGCAGCAATAACGCGATGGAATGTCGTTGATAAAGCTCTTCTTGCTGGTATATTTCTGAGCTTTTTGACAGCTACATCTGTACTTTTACTACTTTGGCTCCGCAAGATGATGTGAATCAAAGGCACTGTAGGCTGTAGTTCTCCTCAGCTACGTTAAAGTGGTTGCCATAAATCATGGTGACAAATTTTGTTGTATTGTAATATTTTTTGGAACCTTATGATGTTCAAAAAGTTACCAGTCTTTCATACACCAGTTGGGCATCTTTTCTCTATACACTTGATATGTGAATGTGATCTTCCAGCATTTACACACTGTTTGCCCAAATTCCACTTTATTAATCATTTAACGCTAAGATTATACAAATATGCGATAAGAACTACAAAGAAAAGAATCTTACAAAAGGATGAGGAAGAAACATGAAGTCATTCTGGGAGAGTGAGCTCTTCTCCATGAAGCTAAACATGGAATGAGAAAAAGCCATTTGCTTTTAATGATCGACATCTTGTGCTATAGAAGCATATCAGATTTGGCTGGCAATCTTTTAAAGAAGTTGACGGGCACTGAAGGCAACTTGGACCTAAACCGCGGATGCCGCAACATGAAAAGCCCCACCAGCACAGCAATCACTTGAAAGGGAGTAACATACAGAAACACTGCCCATACAAGTGAAAGGAATATGAAGATGGCAGTAGCCCTCGGATCCCTCCAGCTCAGCAGGGCCTGAGTCCTCTCCCCTTGGGTTGCTAAATCCCCCACCACAGCCTGAACCCTGCCAGCCACACTTCTGAGTCGGTCATACCGCATCCTGACAACCTCATTGGGCCGGGATGTCGGGAATGTATCAAACTCCTCATCAAGCTCATCAGGATGTGAATGCTCTGCTTGAGAGAGCCGAGCATCCATGTGGGGTGGAGTCCTCGGCCGGAACCTGTAATTCCACACTCCGATCACAAACAGGTAAAGAAATATGGTCGGCAGGATGAGTTCTGGGTAACAGACCAAGATTAGGAACAGAACATGAACTAGGCAGGTTGTAATAGGATTCCGCCATGTGCAGACATCACTGAACCACCTGCACACAGCAGAGATACCCGACAAGACTGACATGATCCTAAAGAAATTGGCCTTGCTACGGCGCAGACTGAACATATGATAGTCCACATCAAGCATGTACTCTACCACCTCTCTCCTGAGGGGTGGCTCAGATCTGGCCAACCGGGCAGCCACTATCTGCATTGCTTGGTGGCGCAGCCAGTCTATGTGCCTAACTGGTATCGGCTGTACGTAATGCATCTTGGGCAATAGCGGTTTCCCGTACTTCGCAACCATGTTTACCCAAGCTGTGCAGGTAAACCTGACTGCCAACTGGAGCTCTCCATGTTTCTTCAATCCTCCTGGAGTAAGCACTAGTAAAGGGTAGTAATGGGAGTATATTCTATCAGTTTCAAGTGTCGACAACCTGATTCTGACCTTGCCAATCCTCTGATCCCTGACATCATCCCTGCCCTGTGTGTGGCAATTATCAAATACCCCAACGGTGATCACAGTGCAGGGGTCATGAACTTCCCAAGTGTACTGCTCATTCCACTTTGGACCTAGTGTATCAAGGAGGGTCCGTGTTCGAACCCATTTGTTACCATACTTGGCCACACAATATGGATCAGTCAGCCTCCCATCTTTCCCTTTCATGGGTAACAGATTCTTGGCACTCAGTATCCCAAGCTCTAGGATCCCAATTGGAGGCTTTCTGAGATGCTTGGAAGACGGCTGCAGATCACTGCTGAAATGTGTGGACTCATCCAAGACATGGTACCCTGCCTCCAAGAACATCCTAAGGTGAATTTTACTAGCGAACTTGACTTTCTCTTTCCGCTCCCCCTCTTCCTCACCCGACGAATGCTTCAGTAAATTAAACCACCGCGGTTCAGGTGGCTTACTAGTTTCCATCCTCTGAGGGATTTCCCTAACAGGGATGATCATCCTCCCAAGGATCTCATCCCTCCCAGGCCCCACCTTATCCTCAACTTGCACAATGATATACTCATCAAACGGCTCTGAAGCCACAAACATCAGCTCATCATTCCACACCGGGTTTAGAGTCGGTCCTGGGGACGGCCTACTCGTCCGAAGCTGGCTCCCAAGCTGAACTCTTACCTGAGTCATAGGAGCACGCGTTCTATCTGACGGAACCAAATCCTGAGCCTCAATCACATGAACTCTAAGGTAATACAGTTTCGGCGAAAAGTAGACCTTAGATCTTGTATTTGCAAGGTTGTGATGACTGATAGAGTGAGCATCAGAATGCCATGCATCAGGAAATGCCTCATCAGCCTGTGTTCCCATCCACACTGCCAGCATTACCTCTCCCTTCATCCCTTTCTGCCCTTTCTTGTCCTCCAACTTGTACCACTGCGGCGCCAAAGGCGAGTCCGGCGGAACTCTGAGAGGCACCTCAGTCATATCAAACAACACCCTCCCCACAAAATCATCCTTCACAAAATCCTTATCCTTGACAATAACTTCCAGCAGATTGGACTGCAACCTTTCCTTAGAGAATGCAAATATCTGATTCCAAACAGGGTGTTGATTCTTCTCTATATGCCTAGTAATACCTTTATAGTTCCCCAATTTCACTTCCACATATGGGTCTAAGCTCCCTGTAATGTCCATCACAGGGAGATCTCTAGCCTTAACAACACTCACATACAAATAATGCATCTGCTCAACTAAATCATAGGTACTACCAATGTTGTCACCTTTTCTGTAGCCCATGTGAGCAGCCACTGGCGGCCTCGTTTCGACAAGCTCGTAATCCGGCTTCTTGCCCGGCATTTGCATCATCATGGCAGGCGGCGGGGACGGCTTCATGTAATCTGCTCGCATTTGCACTGTGGGAGGAGGTGGTTGATGATGCTTCTCTTGATGATGATGAGTATGAGGTTCTGAAGATTGAGTCTTTGCTGGAATAGAGTAAAAAGTCCTCACTTGTTGCTCTTTTTCTCTTTTCTTGTTCTTCTTTTTACTGTGGAAATGATGATCATCATCTTCCACTGTATCTTTATAATCCCCACCACCAACATTAGTAAAGTTGGTGTTGGGGTTCATATCCTCAGTGGCTCTCCTCTCCTGCTCTTCTTCTTTATAGTACTGTTGTTGAAGAGGAGGAGAGGAGATATTAAACGATGACTGGTCACTGACCAAGTACATCTTTAAGGCGATATCCCCTCTGATATGCGAGAACATCCCTCGCTTATCAAGGGGATATCGCTGCACTGAGGACAGGGTTTCCGTCCCTGGGACGGAAACCCCTGAAATCCGAACACGGCCGAGAAAGTTCTTCTGATGGCCGTGTTCGGATTTCTTGTCGTTGTAGACAGTCACCTCAATGGTCTTGTCGGGTAGCTCCCGCGGATCAGAGACCTCGAACACGAGCCTCTCATTCCACTGCGGGTTCAAGTCCTTGAACTTGGTGCTCGTCTTGAGGGTCTGGTTGTTGAAGTCTACCTCCACGTACGGGCTGGCGGATCCTTGGCCGTCTTTCGGCATGAGGTCCGCAGCGTCTAGCACTTCTAGGACTAGCTTAGGCATGGTGGTTTGGGTGTGGTTTAGTGGGGTGGAATTATTGTGGTGAGACTAAGGAAAGAAGAGGTGTAGACGGTGGGGTGATATTTTGGAGTAGAAAGGCAGAAACATGAGAGAGAGAAGTGTAAATGTGTCGTTTGGTGTAGTGGGGGATGGCCCTCTTGAGATGTGTATGTGTTTGGAGAGCAATTTTAGTTGTTGTTTGTCATTATGAAATGAGTGGGTTGTGATTTTAATGGTTGTGTGATAAATGTTTGGTAGAATAAGAGAAAAGGCATACAGGAGCGTTATGTTAATGGATGTCTGTCTGTGTGAATGTGTAGAAACAGTGGCAGATAGTATACACTAGTTTACAGGTTAATCTGTGTATCAGGAAAGAGCATGGAAATGTGTCTGAACTGAACACTATTGGGTTTCTTTTTTTTACTAAACGTAAAACCTACACGTGTAGCTGCAAGCTTTTTTTTTGCTGTACAATATATATCAAGGATGTTAGAAATTTATTTAAACACTTTAGACAATATGTTTTTCAAGTTTTGACGATTTCTAATGACGATTCAAGTAAGCCGAATCCAAAACATTATGGGATTTTATTGTAGTTGTTGTCGAAAGAGTAGAAATAATCAAAATTTAACAGCCCATAAAACCATAATATGATGTACATTTCTCTACCAATTTATAACATTATGGTTGATGACTTGATGCAGTTGGATTTTTGGTATCTATATAGTGATTAATTGGAGCAGATACTGAGATACTTGCACTTTTGCAAGGGACAAAGGTATTTGAGGTAGATTCATTAAAATGTAAAAATTGCAAATGCTTCAATGCTCTGTCGATTTGTCATGCACTTTAGGCCAAAAAGTTGAACAATGTGATAGTAGTTCTAGTTTTCTTATTCCATCAGCAAGAAAAGAAAAAGGGATTGAAAATGAATCATTCTTTTGCTTTATCATGTGACAGGTTGGATGAAGGCTCCCCTTCATACTTTTCTCCCATCAGCCTTTTTCTGCACATTTCTATTTTTTTGCTACTGCATTTGTGGCATTGAGGCTAGGCATTGCTATACTAGTATTACGTACGTAGTATAATGCTATTTCCAAATAGAAACTACGGAGTATACAAGTAGGTAAACTGAGCTTCTAGCTTTTAGAAATAGCATCATTCTGCACATGGAATCTTCAACTTAAACAGGCCCAGAACTGGTTAATTTTGAAGGATTTTGGCCTGATGAGTCATGACTATCACGGTATCACCCACAAAGGGCCTACTTATTACTCCAAATGAGTGTTAACTGTTAAATGGGAAATTTGTATGAAGGTTTAATCGAAATAGCCATTAAATTCCTGATATATATATATTGATGTATTCCTAATTTCTTATGCATGAGCGAGGTAATGTTTAAGGTGTTGGATGAGTTTTTTTTTTTTAATTATAGATTGAAATTACACGTGTAAGATTTCATCCTCTTTTACCATGAATGCTTGGCTTAGTGATCAAAATTCAGGATCATATTTGGTGAACTTAATATTACAAGTTTAATACTAATTAGGTGCTCATAGGAGAAGGTTTTGCCCTTATATTCCTTCCTCCTAAGCATCTGGCTCTTGTATAATGGTTGGCTCGAAATATGTCCAGTCAGGTAATTAAGCCTCTTTGCTCAAAATGAAAAATTCATCCTCTTTGATCATACACAATGGGCTTGTTTTTTAACTTTGTTTATATTTAATTTCAGAAAATTTTAGAAAATTAAGGCATAAAAATATGCCATAAATAAAAATGTTCATAAAAGTTTGAAAAAGTTTAGATTGAGAACATAAAATCAGAAACATAAAACTCAAAACAAAATGATATAGAGAACATACCCATCTTTCCAATGTTATTCTCTTATTGGAAAATGAATTAATTACTTGACATGATTATAAAATAGAGTGACTTAAATAACAGGAATTTCAGCAATATTCAACATCTTGCATCCAATTTTATCTATGTTAGTACTATGTTTGGTAGGTGTAGCATAACCACTGTACGAAGACAAGTGTATATCGTGACAGGGGATGTTTCATATGTTTCCTTGAAATGGAGGAAACCTCACAGCACCTCATTAGACTATGTCCCTGCCTTAATTTTCAATTCCCCGTCTCTCCAAAGCGTTAGCCAATGATGATGTGTCAAACATTCGTCTTCCCATGACACAAAAAAGTTGTTCCTTTAGCTCCTACCAAACTTTCTTAGTAGTATTTAATTAGCCTAATAAAAACATTTTGACCCATTACGTAGTTTGAGGCGCAACAGACGAATGCATTGACCATTGCGAATTTGAGATACACTACTACACTAGTAGTTGATTTTTTTCTATTGAAGTTAGCAAATCTTAACTTGATAACATCAGCAGCAAATAAAGATATCAAGTCTTTCCATTTCGAGGACTGATGTGCTCTCATCCATATCCAAAACAACCGTCATTAGTTTTTTTATTACATACAGTACATTAGCTAGTGACTTGGTGTGCACATATCAAACATACGGAGTACAAGTTCGTAGCTACTCTTAGGCGAAAAGGGCAGAAACCGACTTGTTTCTATGTCAGACACGATGAAACTAATCTATGACAACTTATGCATACTGGACGTGCTCTCCCTTACAAGTCATAACTTCTTAATTTGTAAAGAATCCCAACCCATAAGAGTGTCACATGTGAGTGTTCCATATTGATAAAAAGAGGAGAGAGTTTCTATCTTATAAACCAAGGAGTCACTCCACCTATTACCAATTGGTTTTAGGATGGAACCTCACTTGGG
>CAAKMY010047718.1:0-15473 GCA_901111285.1 Corrigiola litoralis | reverse complement strand
ACTTATTTTTGTACTTGCTGTTTTACTTTCCAATTATCTAGGTGACAATATATCACCCAAAAAAAAAAAAAAAAGTCCCCTCCCCTGTTCTTTGCATCGAAGTACCAGACCCCCTAAAAACCCCAAACACCCAATCTGAAAGTTCATCAAATAAACTTCATAACGTCGTTGTTGCAAGTCGTGTCCTTCGCTGACTGTTCTAGGCCCCAAGTTGGTACAGGTCGCCGTCTCTTGGTTCATTGTTATCTTACTCTCACTGTTTACTATGCACATTCAAATAATGGTACACCTATGTCATTTACAGGCTATTATAGTTATGCTTTTCTGTTTCAGAAATTGGTTTTTGAAGTAAAATTATGAGTACGAAGGAGAAGCCACCACCACCTCTGCCTAAACTGATAACCCTAAATAAGGGACTTAAATTGGTATGTGTTTTTTTTTTTTTTTTTTTCTATTGAGTGAAGAGAGCGTTGAGTTTGGCTACTAAGTAAATAAACTCGCTCCTCGTGTAGGCGGAAAAATGGGTTAATAGCATGCCTGGAGATGCAGGGAAGGAGGCAGGGGAAATGGAAACGGAGGGTCGACCTGCCGGGTTAGTTTCTGGCCTTTTCGACATTTATCATTAGATATCAAAGGATTAAACGAAAGACAATAGAAGCAGAAACTTCTATGTGGTTTGGTTATTGATTATAGTTCTCAATTATTTTACTTTATAGGCTGGGTCTTGGGGCCAAAGTTGCACGCAAATCCCAAGTTGGACCTCTAAATGACCCCGTTGAGAGAAAACTATATAGGAAGTTGGGGATAGGGAGAAAGAAACCTGCTGATGATGAGGAATCAACACTACCTGCAGGAAATGAACTCGATGATGACAGTGATGACGATGAAAATATAGAGAGTAGAACTAGAGCTTTCGCCAAAAAGAGAGCTGCTCCTCAAATTACAATGCCACAGGAAAAGAAGAAACACTAGTGCTGAATTATCTGTGCTAAAATGTACGTGATATTCTCTGATAATTCCATGAACTGATTACTACGTACAACACGCTGACTTCCAGATTTAGTGGGATTTAACCTCTCGGAAGTTCCCTGAATGTCTTAAAGGCTTTCACCTTTCTTCCTTCTCATTTAATTCTAGGTGGTTTTCTAAATTTGTGTTACAGGATTGACAGTTAAAACGTTGGACATAATCTGACAGTAGACTAGATTTGGGCATTGTCACAGGTCCCCTGTGCTTGCTGACTTTGTGGTGTTTGAGCTTGCTGGCCTTGCTCAGTTTGTGATTCTAGACTTAGATGGCCTTGTTCTTGGTAGGTGTTTTTTTTCTTATTTGACCTTACTGTAATGGTTTCCTGTTGAATATTGTTGGGATAAGATGTCTTCAATGTGTTTCAAGGTCTGTTCCAGTATATTCCATAATCCATACCAGCCTGGTTTTGCCTCATGTTGCTATGTCAACGGCAACACTAATTGAAGTCTAGGCTTAAATCCCCTTCCTCAGTAGATTTCAGTTTAAAATTTTACAGCACTCACGATTCTTGGTTTAATACTCCCCACCAATATGATGTTCAGCACTTCAGCACTATGGTGCACATTGCTTCACTTTGTCGTTTCTTTCTTATAACAGATAACCTTCTGTCTTTGTTGGAGTGGTAACAACTAATAATCGTAAGCACATTTGTATTTCTTGTATAACTTAGCAGAGCAATCGAAGTGGCTTTGCCTAGGCTACTGCACTTACTGGTGCTGTAACTTGCATATTGTCCTACTAGTTCACTGGGCAGCAGTTTTCAAAAGCATCCCATATCTAGTAAGCATGAATTTTGTTGGGAACTTTGTTTTTGTATATTAATTCAGAGAGCATTAAGGATTTTACTTGGCTGCATTCTGAGGATGGAGGGCCAGGTATTAGGCAATGCCTTATGCATATAAAGTCTGTCGGCTGAATTGGTTTTCTTCAATGGCGAAGTGGAAACGGGACATTTAGAGAAACCGCCTGAAATGCATTTTTGCATAAATGAAATCTTTAGCTCGAAATTGCGAAAATGAAACCTGCAAATAATGCATCTCATGACTAAGAGGGACTTTCTAGACAAAGAGGTTCCTCAAACACTGGGAGTACGCCCTTCCATTTCTAGCACTCCAGCAGGCAAGATGGTTGCTTTAAGGTGATACCTTCAGCTCTAGATATTAGTCTATTGTAGATTGATGGTCAAATACACTACCACTGAGTATCTCCTCGGGTGCACTTTTGAATGAATGAAATGCTTGTGCATAATAATAAACCTATGGTGTTCTGGGAACACTTGGGCTCTGTTTGGTTTAACAGAAAACAACCAAAAGGAAAACAGTTTTCCTATTTTCTAGTGTTTGGTTCGGAACCGGAAAAATGAAAGGAAAATAAAGAGGGAAAATATACTTCCCCACCTCACAAACTATTTTCCTCTCAGAAACACGGAACGCCGCATTTTCCACTCTCTCCTTCCTTGCTGCACTTCACTGGTATATGCTCTTCTCTCTTGGCTCGATTCTCTCTTCTTTGCTTCTCATCTCCTCTCTTGGCTCGATTCTCTCTTCTCCTTTGCTGCTCTTCTCTCTTTTCTTACCACCATTCATGTATGTTTTTTATCTTTACTTTTGTGAGTATCAAGTACATGATTTTTTTATTATTATAAAAAGTAATCATTTTTATATTGTGGGTAAATTCAATAATGTTAGAAATTTATCATCTTTCATGTGATGTTTATTTTATCATTTTATGATGAATTTCTAAAGGGTATTATATTGGTATGTGAATTTGGTGTGCCTGTACTTTTAAATGCGCAAAGTTTGAGTCTTTTTGGTTGAAATTGGTGATTTTGCTATTTTTCATGCTATATTGGATATGTCTGATATTGGAACTTTGAATTATTTAGATGGCTCGAGACGATAATAGACCTCTTATTATTGGCGTGTGGCTGCGACTATTGTTGTTGTTCTTGGTGTTCTTAATGAGTACAAGTCCAGGGCTAGAAGTCGTAGGATAATTAGACAACCTTATGTCCAGTGGCGAAGCTAGACTTTCGTAGGTGTGGTGTCACTTTATTGATAAAGGGACATAAAAAGTGTAAAATATATAAATTGTAGCTACTTGGGTTTGAACCCACAACTTAAAGTGGAGTCATGTAGTTACATTACCATTGATCCAACTATGTTTCTTGCCTTATTAATGCATGAATATAGATATATTCTAAATTGATGTGGTGTCAAGTGACACCACAAAAGTGCCGTGGCTCCGCCACTGCTTATGTCAATAGAGATGATTTGAGACGAGAACATATAAATAGTATTCTGTATTGTGGTGACTCACACTGTTTAGGACAGATTCGTATGAGGCCTAATGCTTTTTTCAACTTGTGTAAGATTCTCGTTGAGAAGGGGCTTTTAAATTATAGCTTTCGGATGGGTGTATAAGAGCAAGTTTTAATTTTTTTGCTAGTTGTAGGGCATAAGATTTAGGGCTGTGGGAGGGAGATTGTATAGATCTACTTGGTCAATCCATCGCTCTTTTCATGCCGTTCTTCAAGCAGTACTTTGCCTATATCCGCAATATGTGAAACCACCAAGTGTCTCTTGTCCACCCGAAATCCAAAACAACACAAGATTTTTTCCTTGGTTTGAGGTTAGTATACATGACCGGCCTCCTGATTAGTTGGTGTACTGAGCTTTGCCCCATGAGAAGGGAAGATGATCTTGACATTTCAAGTTGGTCTTTTTAACCTGTACAATTATATATTAGCTAAAACTCTGACTTGTGAATCATATGGAGTTATTGAAATGTAGAATCTTGAAGACTACTCATTTCATTTTGTCAACTTTTGTTTTGTTGTAGTAAAATGAGCTTTCTGCCTATAACTCTATATGGGTTGCTCAGTCTAGTGCAGTGAATGCTTAACATGTTATGTACATTGGTTTTACTGAGTTTAATTCATTGTATGCAATGCACTGACATAATTTTGCTTAGTGATCAGTTTACTTGTGTACTTTACTTGCGTACTTCTGACCATTTAATTTATCAGAGTGCTTCTTGAAGTTGTTGTAATGTTTGAACTGAACAAAGAAAACTTATGTTCAGCATTGTCAATTGCTATTGATACAGCTCACTTTGTACAAACAAGACTAGCTTGTTTAGAGGTCTATAGTTGCAAATCAACCACCTGAATCATATGAATCATATTAGCTCTTCTGACTGGATATTTACGCAGTATAAAATGCTTAAGGTCTTGATCTGTTGGTCTTTAAAAACAGTCAGAGGTTGTGTTTTTAGTTGTCATGTAGTTGCTCTTTTGGTTTCATGTTACCTGGACTGTGGCTCTGTAGTTTGTGAGAGTTGCTGGCTTTCGTAAGCAGCTGCTGTGTTTAAGTTCTGCAATTCCTGTGTAGTGCGTTCGTTTGCAGGTATGTTGTTAACTACTGCATTTTGGCAGTGTTTTTCAGGATTGAGTGCCACTCTGATATCGTTGGTCTTAAAATGTGATGCCACATTTTTTGATTTTGCAGTTTCTGTGGTCCCTTATAGTGTTCTGGTGTTAGAAACTATTTGGGTCTTTGTAAACTAGAGGGAAATTGATTGATAGAGCTATATATAGTGCACTAGTGAAGGGGTATGTGGTCGATGGTAAGGTCGGTTCGGCTTTTGACCTGTTAAACGATATGATGGATTCTGGATACAAGGCTGATTTGTCCATTTATAATTTCTTGATAGAGGGTTTATGTAATGTAAAATAGCTTGATAAAGCTTTTAAGCTCTTCAAAGTAACGGTTAACGAGGGTCTCGGACCTGATTTTACAACTGTAAATCCAATGTTGGTAGCGTACGCAGAATCGAGAAATATGGGTGGGTTCTGCAATTTGCTTGTGCAGATGCAGAAATTAGGATCATGTGTTATTGAAGGTCATTCTGCATTCTTCTCCCTGCTAGTTGAAAGGGAAGAGAGATTGCCTCTCGCATTAGAGGTGTTTGAAGAGTTGAAAGCCAAAGGCTACTGTAGCATTTCAATGTACAATATTCTTCTTGGTGCTCTTTACAACAGTGGGCACAAAAAGCCGCATTGTCCTGCTTTAATGAAATAAAAGATTCAAACTTCGCACCCGATTCAACAACTTATAGTCATGCAATTATGTGTCTTGTTGATCTTGACGATGTCAAGAAAGCATGCTCATGGTATAATAAGATAAAGGAGATGGATTCAGTTCCTTTTACTGCAACTTATCATTATCTGGTAAAAGGCCTTTGCAAAATGTGAGAGTCCATGTATTAACTTAAATAGTAAGAAAAAATAAGTTAAGTTTAAAAACTCGGGTTCAGAAAAAAAATTCCTTTATTTTCAGGAAATTTTATGGTGGAGTTTGATGTGGGAGGTTGGAGGAGGTGGGTTTGGGATAAAGAATAGACATGGAGTAAAAATGGAAATTCATAAAATAATTATCAATTTTCCTTTATTTTAATCGTCTTGGACCATTAGCGTAACAAGTGACTAAAGGTTGGATTATATGCGTTTAAATGACAAGGTGGGATTATCAACTGAAGATCGTTAAAAGGTGGAATTATTTTTGTTAAATTTTCCTTACTGCCATACAAAATATTTTATTTTTTTTAACCTAAACAGAGGGAAACCTCAATTACGAACTAAAGCTAGACCTCACAAGTCGGCTTTACCTAATACATCTTCCATAAGGATCACTCGAAGCTTGAACTGCGACCATCCCGTCCAAACTTTCGACGTCTTTATTTGTTCTCTGTAGATAAGGTGCACCTTCACTGACCATTGTTGCTTGTTTATGAGGTTGCTACAATGCATCACTAGGAACTGTCTTATGCCAATTGGTAGCAATAGTGTATGATTTATAGATTGAGAGAAACTGTCTACCTATCGAATTGCCTGAATAATTAAATATGTAGGTAATTTTAGGATCTTTTCTAGTAACCGTCGTGATGAGGATTGTGTGACTGATTTCTGCTAGGTAGGGGTGTCAATCAGTTGAGCTTTCAATAAACAGCGACTAAAGCTCGTTTTTGTTCGTTTATTTAATAAATGAACCGAGTTTGAATAACTTTTCAAGCTCGGTCAATAAATGAGCTTGAACATGAAAACCATAGTGCTCGTTTATTTATGTTCATGAACAACTCGTTTAATTATGTTCATGAACAAGCTCGTCTAAAAGCTCATTTATCAAAAATCTCGTTTAAACTTAAGTTTGGCTAAATATTTCATATATTTGGGAAATATTACATAGCAAATATGTTGCCTTAGGTACAAGCTAATAATAAGAAAGTTGCCTTTGACTTGTAAATTGCTTAAATCTAGTCAGAAATGAAAAATTATTTATTAAATGTTGAATGGTATGTGGGCGTTGGAATTACTATTTTTTATAAGTTTGACTCAATTATGAAACTCGTTCAAGCTCGGTTTTACGTAAAGCTCGGTTAATAAATGAACAAAGCTCGAACACGATAAATAATAAATGAATCGAACTTGAACAAATTTTTGAGCTCAACCTAAAGCTCGAGATCGAACTCGATTGAATTAAATGAACATGGACATGCTACTACTCGATCAAACTCGGCTCATTTATACCCCTACTGCTAGGGTGAGTCTTCCTCAGGCTCCTTTCACATTGCCTTGATTGAGGGGTTCCCTCAGCTAGCTCTCTAATGTACATCGTCTTGTTGGAATAATATTCTCTCCCTAACTATCTTCAAAAACTCACACACAAAGAAAAGAGAAGGGGTAGTACATAACAAATTTAAAATAAAAATAAAAGGGGCTTATCTTTCGTCAATGATCGCCCTAAAAAATGCCAATGTCACCCTGAAAATTACATGTACTACCCTTTTGTAAATTCACTTCATCTTCTCAATTCTCTATACTTACTTTAATCGTCTGTTTTATTACAACCCTCAAGCACCACCCCCACACACTATTTACCGCCACAAAAAAAATTCTATAAGGTGATTCCTTACAAATGGCCCTATTTATTAGTTGGTTCCCCACAAATTTTCCTTAATATTGTTATATAAATTTATTTGTCTAATTAAAAGTCAAATACTTTTTAGTTTCTCTAGTATCTTTCAGTTCTCTCCAATATCATTTAGTTATCTTCAGTACCTTCCAGTTCAAAAGCATTATACTATATACATAGTGTTTGTACATAATTTTAAAAGTGCTTCAGTTATCCCATCTAATCAAGCTTCCTATGTAGAAATAATATTATTAAATTTTGGGTATCAAACAATGCATCTTTGACACTATAGATTGGAACCGGCCAAAGGAGAAACAACAAAGAGTAGATATTGCCCCTCGGAAAGCGTTTAGGGACAAATAAGAGTTATTACGTCGATGACGATTGAAAACACTATAGATGCTAGTTATTAAATAGGTGAATAAGTTTTTATATTCTATACAAGTATTTAGACATGTATGATGCATGATTATGTTATAAAATACGTTTGAACTATTTTCCTAAGTAAATTTGTCTTTAACAAAACTATTGATAATATCAACCATGGTTATTGTAAGATGAATAGTTTGATATTAAATAGTTATTGAAAATTAATGTGATGACCTAATATATGACATATAAATTATCGTATAATAGTTAATTTATCATTTGGTGTCATTAAAACACATGTAAATTTGAAAATTTTATTACATGACATATGACATTAAGTGAGATACTAAAGTATGCCACATTGAAAGTAAAGTTGACATTGCTTGAATGCCTTCTAATGATATGCATAGTTATGACTAAGAACTACTCCCTCTAATCTTAAATGTAAGTTATTTTAGCTTTTTATCACAAAGATTAAGAGATTGTCATGTTTTCAACAAAATTGAAAATTTTCTTGTATTGAAATTGAAGTTTTATTCTTGGTGAAGAAAGTTATAGAGATAAATAATATTGGGAAGAGAGAATATTTGATGATTAAACAATTAGTTATTGTGAGATATATGCACTGGAAAGCCAATCTTGGTAACAAACAATTGCCTTTTTAAGTTGTAATTAAACACAAATCACACAGGAACATTGCCCATCGCTTGAAATGCGGAAGATTAAGACAGGTATTAGTCAATGTTTTCTTCCTAGAAGTTGCAGAGATTATGTTGATTGGATGGAGCAAGAAAAGGAGGGTCTTTTAATAAAATAACTATCATCAAACCAGTGAACAAACAAACTCATTCTCAACGACGGCACATGGGCAACACACATGTTGATCCGAGAAAAATTACTATCATCATAGCTTCATGAACAAAACAATTGTACACTTCATTATTAGACCAACTGATTAGCAATGTTATCCATATATTCTAGTACTACTATATAGTTCTAACAAGTGCCAACATCATGAGATCAGAGCTCCCCTCCCTCTTCTTTGTAGTAATAGTATTAGCCCCTATTCGTTGAGATGTCGGGACGCGAGAAAACGACGTGCATTCCACCACCTCATGCGCACGCGACACTGTTAGCAAAGTTTTGGTCCACTCCTAATAAAACAACACCATCTTTCCTTCCCATAACCCTAATCTCACCTCACTCAAACTCACAGCTGGAGGGACAGTCTACTAGCAAAGTCAGAGAAAAACAAACACCAAATTCTTACTGTCAAAAAACCTTCACCTCAAGGTTCCCTATGACCTTGACATAACGCATAGTACATAGTGTTAAAACACAAAATACCCATATACTTAATAGTGCTACCAAATGAGAAAAGAAACGCCAACTCCTACACCTGATAAGCAGGAAGACTTTCTTCCATAACTCCTATGTTATTATTCATGTCATCTTAGCTAGTATAATATTGATACTACTATACTAGTATACTCTCAACTCTCAAGGTACACCAATATCCTCAAAAAAAGAGTAGAGAATAGACACATAAATCTTGTACATCATCATACATCTTTGCTACTCTTTCCAGCTCAATTCAAGCAAATTTAGTGAAGATCCGAAAGAAGAAGAGCGGGTCAACATACAATTATATCGAGAGAGTTGATTTGTTGAGTAGAAAAAGATGGCAAATCCTTGGTGGACAGGTCAAGTAGGGTTACAAGGGATGGAGTCAACTTCATCAGGATTGAAGGGGAAGCCAGATCTAGGCATCTCCATGTCAGGAGCTGATCACAACGGAGGTGGCGACCACGGTGAGGAGGACGACAGGGAGCATAGCGACGAGCCTAAGGAGGGGGTCGAGGCACCCTCTCGACGGCCAAGAGGCCGGCCTCCAGGGTCCAAAAACAAGCCCAAGCCACCTATTTTTGTGACCCGGGATAGCCCTAATGCTCTCAAGTCCCATGTCATGGAGGTGGCTGCCGGAGCTGATGTAGCCGAGAGCATAGCCCACTTTGCACGCAGACGCCAGCGTGGCGTCTGCGTACTCTCAGCCACTGGTTCAGTCACCGGAGTCACCATCCGCCAGCCCTCAGCAGGGCCTGGAGGAGCGGCTGTTGTTGCCCTACACGGCCGCTTTGAGATCCTATCTCTTACTGGAGCTTTCCTCCCGGGCCCTGCCCCGCCTGGGTCCACAGGGCTAACAGTGTACTTAGCTGGTGGACAAGGCCAGGTAGTAGGAGGGTGTGTTGTTGGACCACTTCTGGCCTCAGGACCTGTGATGGTCATCGCTGCCACATTCTCCAACGCCACCTATGAGCGGCTGCCATTGGAGGAGCAGGAGGAGGAGCAAACTGGGCAGTTGGCAGGTGGGTCCGGGTCGCCACCAGGGATGAGTGGCGGTCACCAGCAACAACAGCAGCATGGGATGGGAGGTGATCCTTCTGGCCTAGCAATGTATAATTTGCCCCCTAATCTGATGCCTAATGGTGTAGGTAGTGGAGGTGGTGGTGGAGGGCAACTTAATGAAGCTTATGCTTGGACTCATAGTGGCCGTCCTCCTTTCTAACAAGAATAAGATGAGATGGAATAATTTAGCAGGTAAATTAACCATCTTAAGATGATGTTGAGCTACATGTATGTGTTGTTGGTAATTTGTAGCGAGAGAGATGGAGTGAGTAGGCGAGTACGGAAGTTTAGGAGATGGAAAAGGAGTAGCAAGGAGAAGGGTTTTATTACACCTTAGCAAAAATGATTATTGTGATGATGATTTTCTGTAAATTTTTATGTATCTCTAGATTAGGGTTCAGCTATATATGTACTCCATCAGCAAAAACATATGTTTTGTATCAAAACTCAACTCATCTCTCCCCTTTTATGAATAAGAATTTGACTGAAATTGATTAAATAATTGCTATAGAGAATTAACTAAAGTACTGCAAGCAGGTAGCCTTCATTGGTAGGAGCAATAATTAGTGTGGAAGTGCTCAAATACTTAAATGCTTGTCTTAATATGACTATATTTCTGTTTGATTTTCCTGAAAATTTGTGAGTTTGATGCAGATAATAGTTTATTCTTCTGCACTTAATTTCATGCCTTACTTGCTGCTTGCTGGTAAATTTGGAGTACTATTTGATCATCTGCAGCATCTTTTTCTGGTCCTTTTATATGTTCTGCTGCTTCTTTGGCCAGATTGTCCCCCTTTTTAGAAAATTACTTCCCTTATTAAATGGCTTGAATTTGATTATAAAACTTGCTAGATTAAATATATATCGGATCTCCAGCATCCACAATCTTTGTTACTCCATGTCTCCATAAATATCTCAAAAATTGATTTGAAAAAGCTTATGAACCTGACTAGAATATAGATAAAAAGCTACGTAGCTTAGTTCTTCTACTTTTGTTTATGCAATCTTTGTTCATACATCCACTTTTATTTTAGTAACTTTAAATCCGTCTTTTGCATTGGAAATGCGTGTTAGTTTAAGATTCCGTATGTCTTTCCTTCCAGGTGATAACACTTCAAAAAAAAAAAAAAAATTCGCATAGCTTAGCAGTGTTTTCTGCTTCCATTCTTTCGTAGAAGATCATTAATTGCTGGTTCATGTGATGATGTGATATCATATTCTTACTCTTATAAAAGTTATAATATGTATATATATAGGGTTTATAAATATGTCTCCTTACCCCAATGATATGTGAAGATTCTGTCCTTCAAACTTGACAAGTGTTCTAACTCTTACCTTTGCAATTGAATCCGATTCATTAGAAACTAGAAATTCTAGAGTACATTATACACGTTTATTTCATTGACTAAAACTCTTATATCTATCAATAAAATTTATCCGGCTATGCACAATAGCTTGCTACATAAGACAATAACATGAAAGCCATAGATTTTGCACCGTCGTAGGCAATGACATGAAACATATATATGCTTTTTTTTTGGAAATAGAAACATATATATATGCTAAACCTACTTAATTGTCATTCAATATTGTTCATAATCATAAAATATATTCTGATATAAAGTAACTAATAACTTAATACTAACATGAATAATATTTTCTACTTCTACAGGACTTCAATCTTCAATGATGAAAATTAAACTAAAATCATATTTTTTTCCTCAAGTAGTGTAATGACTAGAAAATAAAAAGTTAAGAAAAAGAAAAATTACAAAATCCACATCATCATCGGTGCCAAATACTAGTTATATACTAAAAGCATAAACCTCATAGAGGTTTCACAACGAGTGACAGTTGACAAACTCTTTAACTATAATATTGCAAATTGTATATTTCTTCAATAAAAAATACTTTTTATATACAATGGAAAAGGGAAAAACAACTAAGTAATACGATGTCTAGCTACTCCTAAAAGATCTTCCAAGAGGGCTTCATGAACAAAGACTAGTGGGCTCTGAAACTCCGTATATAGTTGCGGCTCATGCATATCCCCTTCTTGGCTAGAATGTCAGCTACACCATTAGCTTCTCTACAAGCAGTGCGAGAAGCTATGAGCTGGATTGACAAAAATAGATGGGAAAGAGCAACTATTCTAACAGACTCGCAACTAGTTTGCCAAGGAGTCATGGAACCACCACCAAGCGACAAGCTATGGAATACATTCGTACATTGCAGGGAGTGGCTGGGAAACAATCCGGATACCAGTATAGTCAAAGTTGGAAGGACAAAGGTGGCTCTAGAGGACACATTAGCCAAGAGGACGAGGAAGGAACCTGCTGCATGGCTGTAGGGATATGAAATAGTGGCACTACCAAATGAACTTCTAGATTTCTTTGATGAGAATAGACTCATTAACATGGACTTTTGTAATAATGTAGGACTCTCTTTTGAACACAACATGGATTTTTCTAATGGTATTTAGGCATGATGCCTAACCTTTTCTACAAAAAAAAAAAAAAAAAAATTAAGCATGCTTGACCATCAATGAAAAATACTTGAAAAAGAAAAGATTAGAAAGAACTTTAAAACTATATAAAAATGAAATTGGGAAACTGTATAAGGAGAATAGTATATCCAATGTGTTGTAATAATAAATAAAGGAAATGGAATGAGAATATGTAATTAAAATAAATATGGAAACTATGAAAGATAATGTTCTCTATTTGAAAGGGTGACAACCTAGAGTCAATATACAATCGAAAACTACAATACGTATTATATGATACAATGGAATGAGAATCTAGAGCCAAAATAAAATCAGAATTGAAACTAATATAGATATTATGTAATAATTAAAATGTAATGTGAATCTGTAAAGCAAGATAAATTTGAAAAATAAAAAGGAGAATTTTATTGAATAAGTTTATATAGTGAAAATAAATTTGGAAACTTATCATAATTTATCAATTGTAAAGTTCTATATTTCCCTGATAGGATGTCACATATGTGTTACACTTTTAACCAACCACAAAGTACATTGTAATATTGTTTCCTAATTGGTGATAGAAAAGTAATTTATCCTGACATAACACATAAAATTAGAGGTTTGTTTTAATTATTCATTTTCCAAAAGCTTTACTACGCTTTTTAATACTACCCGGACATTTTCAGGAGAGAAGCTAGCTAGTTTATTAATTTTGTAAAACAAACTCTTTAATTATCACTAAAGAATATGCCTACTTAAAAACTTACTAGGAATAACTATTGCTAAGAAAAACCCTTTAAGAAAGACCTTAATGAAGTAAACAAGAATACATCATCGTTGTTACACGCATGATATGTTACCTCATTGGAAACTTTACCACGAAAATCCACTGGGATAAAACATGGTTAAGGGAAAAAGTGAATATCGTGTCTACACATCAAATCCATTTTGGAAGCCCGGAAATATTGATAAATCCACCTTTTCCAAAATGCGCCTTAAATAGTCATTAATAGCCTTTCATATAACAACAATTAAATTAAAGACAAGTAACCACATTTTCAACATCTCAATATAAAGTTTTAAACTTTGACTATTATTCTTGTTACTGACTGACTCAAAAGTCACCAAGTTCTTATCTTTCTTCTTGCTCTGAATGACAATCTAGTTTCCACCCTCTTCAACAACAAAAACTTCATTTATATCCTCCATTACCCAATCTGAAAACCATACAACAGGTTGTATATACAACACAGGGGTACTTTCGTCAGTTAGAATTTAAAATAAATTAGACTCTATATTTAATTATTCCCTAAAGCTTTCTCAATCCTTTAGAAGATATCAATCCCTGATTATGTGCTTACTTCTTTTTTCATCAACCAAAACAACTTTCTCTCTCTTCTTCAATATTAGGCTAATATGTTATATGAATTTAACAACTAAATATAATATTAGGCTAACACAAATATTTAATTAGGCTACTGCATATTTGGAATTGGGCTATAAATATAATTTGAATTATAGGCTAATATTTATAATGTCTTAGCCTAATATCATAGTACATAATTGCCGAAAAGACAAATCTACTTAACTTAATATGATATTCGACTATTACATATACCACCAAAACACTTTGAATCAGACTACTTCACGCATCAAAATAGACTAATGAATATAGACTCATATGTTATATGAATTAGGCTCACAATGTATAACAATAAGGCTATATATACCACTAAAACACTTTGAATTAGACTATTTTATACACTAAAATAGGCTAATGAATATTAAATAATATGTTATATGAATTAGGCTCAATAAGGCTAAAGTGTACTATCAATTAAGCTACGAGCTCGTATGAATTAGGTTAATATTTATATCAATTAGGCTATCAACTTGTTTGAATAGGCTAACAAGTTTTATCAATTAGGCTACGTGCTCCTATGAATTAAGTTACTAACTATACACCTTGAATGGATTAAGCGAACATGTTATATGAGTTAGGCTAACACATTGTATTAAATTAGGCTAAAATGCTAATGTACTTTACGAAATAACAACACACCAATATCGTACGATATCATCATGTACAGCTAATTCTTTACCATTAACACTATTCTGGCGATCGATATCAATATCAACATGATCCCCTCTTGATGATTGACCTTCCTCCATTGATATTGATTGAGTAACAACGAGATATGAAAGATATGCCCAAATGATGTTGATAGTTTTTTGATGAAATATGATGATATTTTTTTTTAATGAAGGATGAGAGATTCTGGAGTCTTTTTTATAAATGATAATATCAAACGTACAGTTTGTTATTTTGTTTTGAAAGGAATATTGGGAAGTTTAGGAATATAGATATTGTCAAACCATTTATTATGAATAGCAAGATATTACCCTTAACAAATTCCTAGAAACATGCAGCATTTAAAACATGGTTTTTTTTCGAACTATGAAATTACATGGCTTGCCCTCCGTTGTATGTATAACCTGTTGTGTGGTTCTCATTGTGCCATTACCTCTCCTAATCCTTTTCCTCACTGTCACTTTCAATGAACACTAGTGATTTATGCTTATTCACCTCATCAATGAATTTATTTTTGTTACCCACAACTATCACGTGAAATGTTTGCCTAGCATTCACACTAGCATGTTTGTTTCCACTAGAATTCTAAACTTTCCCATAATTTAGTGTTTTTTTTTGGGCTTTTTTTGGCTTTGTCATGACACAAAAATATAGGATGTTCTATTTAAGGATTCTTGAAAGAAGTGAGAGTTTCTCTCTAAAAAAATAATCAACGTAAACCATACTCGAATTATTAATCACGTAAATATCTAAAAGTAATAGTTTAATAAGGTGTTTTAAAATTTGCTTTTTAAGTTTAACTAATTAATGTTGCACACTTGCACTTGTTAACATCTACTCCCGTATCATCTTACTTTTGATGATTGAAGTTGTTACTATCAAAAAATTTGGAACAAATATGGAAATATTATTACATTATAAAGAGCAAAGTTGTTACTTTGAGTGATAACAATGGTACTATTCGCTAATACTTAAATAATGAAATAAAAATTGTGACATTCCGTCTTGAAAAATGCATGGAGAGAGAGAGAGAGAGAGAGAGAGAGAGAGAGAGAGAGAGAGAGAGAGAGAGAGAGAGAGAGAGAGAGAGAGAGAGAGAGAGAGAGAGAGAGAGAGAGAG
>CAAKMY010047712.1:0-12015 GCA_901111285.1 Corrigiola litoralis | reverse complement strand
ATTAAGAGATTTTGGTGTTAGTGATCATTTTTTTTTTGGGAAAACAATCTGACATTTAAGGAAAGATAAAGAAATAAATTATACTCCTTAATTTTTTTGCATTTTGAAAAGTTGACAATCTTTAGAGGACGGAGGGAGTATTAATGAGATCCACCAAATATTATAATATTACATGTGAGGGATAACATCCAAATTCGATACCGTCCGTACCACCCAGTGGACCGAATTTAGACGCCCCCCCCCCNNGACCCCCCCCCCCCCCCCCCAAAAAAAAAAAAAGTGAAAATGTCAAACTCAACAAACCAGTTGGCTTATATATAAACCCATCCAAAGTTCAACCTTGCTCTCTTTACAAACCACACCAAACTCCCACCAGAAAACTACACTTAACCTCCTTTATAAACAATCTTTTTAGTTTGATCATCCACTTTGCACACCAACTGTTCGACGAATTGCCCAAGAGAAAAACAACCACCAATGGAAAACCCCAGCTCAGGACCTCCAAATTTCATCTCAGTGTACTCAAATTTGCCAACTTTTACAGGCCCAAGTGAAGGAGATGGGACCCACAAGCCATTGAACATGTGGCCAGGAATGTACCATTCACCAGTGACAATTGCACTGTGGGAGACAAGGAGTAAGGTGTTTGAGATCATGCATCAGCAGGACTCTTCCAATGATGCTCCTCCACAAACCCATTTGTTGACTAAGACTCCTTCTCAGAGTAGGGTCACTGTTTTGTACAATTTCTCCAGTGATTTTATTTTGAGGGAGCAGTATAGGGACCCTTGGAATGAGATGAGGATTGGGAAGTTGCTTGAGGATCTTGATGCTCTTGCTGGAACCATTTCTGTCAGGGTAATTCAACTTTTTATTCAAAGGTTTTGTTTTTCTTGTTTGTGATGATTTGTTTGTTGAATTATATGTTTTTCTGCTGCTGAGTATAGACTTTTGAGCTCTTGAATTGTCATTGGACTTGGTATGGTGTGTACATATAGTCGGGTATGAGACCGTCTATTTTTAAGCTAAAATTAGACCCTTTTAAAGTGGTCACTTTTCGGCTTAAAGTGGTGACCTTGTGTATAATGTTGATAGAAAGTGAATTGTAATCTTTATGGTCTTGCTGGTACCATTTCTGTCAGGGTAATTGAATTTTATATCCCAAGGTTTTGATTTTATTGTTTGTGTTGATTTGTTTGTTGAATTTTTTGCTTTTTCTCAAAGTATGGACTTTTGAGTTTTCTTGTTGATTTGGTTTAGTGTTAGACATGGATTGTCCTATGGTGTGTGGAAAGAGTCGTGTTGTTGGTTTAAATTAGACCCTTTCAAAGTAGTCACTTTTTGGTTTAAAGTGGTGACTTTGTGACAACTTGTTTGTTGGATGGTATTGCATCTTTTGTTGTTGCTTGAGTTGGGCTTTTGAGTTTTCTTCTTGAATTATAATTTGGAGTTGGTTTAGTGCTATAATTGATTGCCCTATGGTGTGTCCAGAAAGTCGTGTATGAGACCGTCTATTTCTAAGTTAAGATTAGACTCTTTTAAAGTAGTGACTTTCTGGCTTAAAGTGGTGACCACTTTAACTCAATTTGCAACTAGGTCTAATTTTAAGTTAGAGACTATTTCGATAGATGATAAGGGAACTACGTTTGGTTTGATCCTAGTAGATGGGTATGAAGGCAGCCATTATCAGAATGATGCAAACGAATACTAGATAACACAATTTGTTCATCCAAAATTTGAATATTAATCAGATTATGCACGAGGTGGATAATTGGGGTACTTGGGTCCATCTTCTGTGCTTAAGTTCCAGTAACTACTACTCACTTACGTTCCAGAATGAAGCATTAAAACTTCTTAGAAGATCAAGGGGATCATCAGTAAGGTCATTAAGTCTTGCAAGTGACCTGAAAAATTGCTTCTGTGAACCATTGTAAGCAAGTGGGAAATAGATGAGTCAACTCTGTATTTCCGAGAACTGAATCTTCCACTGTTAACAGAAAAGTGCGCTTCTCTAGTAGAAAGATGTGCAGTATCCGTGTTCCCTCTTCCAACGCACACCGGAGACAGGTAAAACATCTTGTTAGCCATGAGCAATGTGATTCAACCAATGTATGGATACAAGTTTTCATAGCCAGCCGCCTACTCGAATTTGGCTTAAGTTTCTCACGTATGAACTGCCAAGTCTGTTTGATTTTTTTGATCGCTTTAGTTGATGATCTTACTTTTAGAGGTTGATTGATCAAACCTCAAATAAGGCTTTGCTTTCATCCCTTGATTAGTTGATCATGAATCTGATTAATTGGAAGTACTAATTGATCCTATTAACCAACTTTAAGATTGAGAGTTTATCTTAGGTTAGTTCAAGAGTACCTTCATGCTTCCTTAAGTCACTAAATGTAGTTTTTTTGAAAAATAAAGTTATTGTTGGTGTATCCTTGGAAAGTGGAAGAAAGAAGTATCTTTTGGTTAATATTACTACTTTACTAGCTGTATTTATTTTGCTCTTTTTAGAGCCAGATATGAGCTTTAGAAGTTTTTGCAATCAGCAAAATGTATACTTTTTTGGGATCATTTACCGTGTTTGCTAAGAAAGCTTCCTAAGAGCTCTACAGGGCCTTTTGAGCCCTTACATCTCTAGTACTGTCTTTTCTTGCTCTTCTGTCATAGTATATTTTGTTGTTATTTTTAGTTAAATATATTGAGTTATTAATGGTCAAAATATGACCTCAAATGGTGTCAAAAAGTTAATGTTAAGAAATGAATGGAACAGAGGAAGTATTATGTACATGACAAGCTATGTAGATTCTTTTCTTTTTTGGTCCAGTTAGTGGGTGAGTGCTAATTTTACTTGGAATTCCTCTGCCCACCCTATTTCATGATCTTCTATGTTTGTTACCTTATAGAACATCCTCCGTATAAACTTCTGTTCCTTTGGCCTTAAGTGATCAATTTGTCCCTTTTTCTTTGTGGTTTCAGCATTGCTCTGATGATGACTACAGTACACGACCGTTGCTTCTGGTCACAGCTTCAGTAGATAGGATTGTTTTGAACAAGCCAATGAGAGTAGACAGAGATTTAAGAACATCTGGTTCGGTTATATGGGTTGGGCGGTCATCAATTGAGATTCAACTTGAAGTTAGTGAGACCACTGAAGGTACTGTAATAGTGCAATTTATGATAATAAGGTTTTTAATTTTGACTATGCCGCGATTTGTTGCATTTCATGCCTATCAAAATTGTTGGGATGACTGAAGAGGTGAAAGTTAACTTGCACAAGATTTACTTTGCCAATCTCAAATATTCACCATATGGTTGATAATCAGCTAAATTTTGAACTTATTTCTAAGCTTGGACTCGCTTCCACTTAGAGGGTTTCCTAATTCTGCACTCGATCTATGTTTGTCCACTAGATTTGGTTTCTCAGAATTGAGTTATGCTGGATGTAATGTACTTTTACTGTTTATGCAATAGTTACTGGATATCCTTGTTGTTAACTCTAGAATACTGGTTATCTGCTGCAGGTTCTCCTGATTCTGATTCAGTAGCTCTCACAGCTAACTTTATCTTTGTAGCTCGGGACTCCAAAACTATGAAAGCTGCTCTAGTTAATAGGATTTCCCCGGAGACGGAAAGAGAAAAACTTCTATTTGAAGAGGCAGAAGCAAGAAGCATACTTAGGAAAAGGAAGAGAGAAGAAGAAAAACAGGAATATCTGAATCAGGAAGTAAATAGATTAGAAGCTCTATTATCTGAGGGGCGCATTTTCTGTGACATGCCAGCATTGGCGGACAGAAACAGCATACTTTTACGGGATACCCGACTCGAGAACTCTTTGATATGCCAGCCTCAGCAGAGGAACATCCATGGTAGGATCTTTGGAGGATTTTTGATGCACAGAGCATTCGAGCTTGCATTCTCAACAGCTTATGTGCTCGCTGGAGTGAGGCCTTGTTTTCAAGAAGTTGATCACGTTGACTTTTTAAAACCTGTGAGTACTTGCTTTGTCTTTATTATCTTGACACTCGTGTAATTTTTCTGCCTTTCCGAGAGCAGATCTGAATTTCCCGTCTTCTTCCTCTAGGAAGTATCATATTGGGCCTCTTTTTTTCCTAATATTTGGCATCTTCATTTGCTTTCTCATGTTATCCAACGCCAAATGCTTTTGGGACTAAGGCTTGGTGTTGTTGTTGTTGTTACTGGCTTTCTCATGGTAAACAAAAAAAATAGAGCAAGACAACTGTTTTGGAAATAGAGGCTAATGTTTGTCTACTTTTCTTACTCATAACTTCAACATATTAAAATTTATTCATTGTGATAGCTCTATCCAGTTTATTAGTGTCTTGTGATATAGGGGATATGAACTACATTGAGATATTTATATATGCTACTTTAATAATTAGAGGAGCCACTTCTTATAATTGTAAATATTGGCACAGTATATAGAGAAATCCCTAAGGACTATATTGATCAGCTTCTTTTGCTCGGTTTCTGTTGTATGCAGGTGGATGTTGGCGACTTTCTGCGTTTGAAATCTTGTGTCCTTTACACCGAACTTGAAAACCCAGAACATCCTCTTATAAATGTCGAGGTGGTTGCTCATGTTACAAGGCCCGAAATCAGGTCAAGTGAGGTAAGCCCTAAAGCATTCAGTGGCATCAGTGTTTGCATCGTGTAGTTCAAGTTCAAAAACAAAGGCATACTGTATTACTGTATGTATCCTCATGATTATTAGTATGCTACTTTGATACCTGGGCATAATTTTGCTGGCGTTTTGATTGACTTGCTTATAATATTTGTGACCAGGTGTCGAACACATTTTACTTCACGTTCACCGTTTGTCCTGAAGCAAAGGCCGCGAAAAACGGAGTTGCTATACGTAATGTCGTTCCGGCCACTGAAGAGGAAGCACGTCGCATCTTAGAGCGTAAGGATGCCAAGGCCGTGCAAGGTATCAAGTGTGCAAAGAAGTGAGTGATTATTATTTGGGTATGAGTAGATAATGAGGAGCACAGAAGTTAATTTATGTTGTTGTAAAATGATCCTACTCTCTAGAATATTTGAATCCTGTGATATATCCCGATTCCCAGCTCACATGTATCCGCAAATCCAATGTGACAGAACCACACTCTAATGATTTGATTTGTTGGCAGTTTAACCATATATGATCATCTATACGTCGTTGCACATGCTCATATATGTACCATTTTTTAAGATGTTCATATAATATTTCATCAAGTAGAGTATGTCCCTTTCACAGAGGTGTCTCTTGAGAATCTTAGGCGTCTTTTATATACTGTTTAGATGGTGAAATCACATGAGCAGTTGAGCCGAAAAACCCTTGGTAACGATCACATCATTACATGGCATATACACAATGTAACACACTAACACCAACGACTGGTAAAAATCTACAATTTTTAGAGCGTTTCAAATCCAACTCGGTCATACCACTTGCATCAGTGATAGACTGATAGCCCAACCCTTGGGACCTTCTGGTCTTCTGGATTTCGCATCAGATGTACACTGGCTCTTGTTAACAGTTTGTCTATTAACTTCAAGGTGTTTTCCAACCTTTTCCCTTCAGAACATGATTTTTGGACCTACGTACCAACACTTCAAGCAACTATCTTATCGTCATGCTAGATATGGCTTTCACTAAAAGCAACCTCTATCTTTGTCACACACACACAAAAAAAAAAAGTAACCTTTAAGTAAGAAAGTAAGAGAAGTTACGAAGAGTCTAGAGTAGTCCCTGAAGACTCCCAACTATAAAATGAAGAAAGGGTCACACGAAATTACGTTTATGGACCTGTTTTTTCATGAAATTGCCACAAACACTACCTAAAAATAACCAGAAGGTCTGTTACGTTGATATCATGACGAAATGGAATGGTTGGCCAAAATGTTAGTACCAAATTTTATTAGAACCCTATACAGAGATCATAAGTCTATTAACAGTTGTTTTACACTTTTACATTTACGACAACTAGAGTTAGGTTCACACAACTAGAGTCTTACGCAATTACGTTAATAATATTATGTTCCTCCTTGAGTTGAGCACTTGGATGGTGGTTACATGACACAACCCACTTTCTTCGTCACTTCTCTTTGACCCTTGCAGAGATTTTAAGACAACTTCGCCTAAAAGGAATAGTTAGTTATTTACTATGTCCGACCCCCACAGTCGTCAAATTGTAGTGCATGTTTGTCTCTAAGACTCTTACCTTACTTCGACTGGAACTTTTTGTCACCAAATATGAAATGAGGCTATACCCATGTGCTTAGTACATGATTGGGGGATTTAGTCTTACCTCACTCAAACTTCCTTGCATTGTACTCTGCCACATAATGAATTAGAATTTGGTTTGTTTTGAAGCGCAAAATGTCTGATTTGTTTAGTCCTGCACATCCGCCTACAATTATTGACCCCTTAACAATTTGTATGAAAGAGAAGTTGGAACTTACATCAAACTGGCTAATTCGGCAAATAGAAGTAATGTGGTGCTACTACTCAAAACTGTATGTACTTGTGTAACATAATAAGGGCTGCCACTTTTTAATCTCATGGACGAGTTTCTTTTATGTACTTATCCATAGTTGCACTCCTGCAAACTCCAGAAGAATTACAAAGTCACATTTTATTGAGATTATCTTGAGATGTCCGGGATATAGCTCCTTTGAAATAAAGATATAACTTACAAATCACATTTGGGTCACTATTGGAGTATAATGCCATTATATAATGCACCCTTATGATGCTTCATGTACATGCACTATATTCACGAGTATAAAAGATCTCAATAGTCGTTGCCAAACATTAGTCAAAAATAACATTTCTTTCAATCAAAATACTAAAATGAGATCATAGGCCCATAGCAACACACTTGCATATTTTTTTGACTTTCTTTGCAGTTTTTCTTCCCTTGATCTGGGGGGGGGGTTATATGATGATGAGAATAGAAACCAGAAGCACGACCGGAGCGCCATTCACCTCGATAGTAACAGGGTTGCATATTTCATGTAGGCAAACATCAGTTCCAATGGTCTTCCTAATTTCTCCTCTGAGACACCAAGTTCCCAAAATTATACTTTATATATAATAATTACAAAAATATGGAGATTACATATAATTAGTAAGAAAAAAAAAATTCCTTCTTGCCAGTTTCTTTTTACAGACGTTCTCTACCAAGGCTAACCCCACTAATACTATGGTGACCCGTCATCTGAGAAGCTCGACTGCTTCGTACCAGGGAATCCAGGCAAAACTTGTGGGTGAAACGGATTTACTGGAACTGGAAGCATTGGATTCACCGGAACAGGAAATCTAAGCGTAGAACTGACAATTGTGCGTTCGTTTATCATGCCGACTTCCTTACACACACGATCTAGAACTGTAAGGAAGTCCCTCACTACCATAAATATTCGAAAGGGATGAGCCTCTTCCTTAGCTGAGTTGCCGTGGAAGTATTCTGTTATCTCCTTCACAAGAGAAAGAGCTACACTTTCATGGGCTTGAACTCTGAAAATTTCTTCTTCTGCCATTTTCATGAACTTGTTCATTGATTCTGAGAACTTCTTGCTGCTTTCCTGCAAATGGACTTGCTCATTTAATCTGACTACCTCCCCAATGTTTGCAAGTCCTACAGCAAGCTTTGCAACATCGTTGCTGAGCACATCAGAGTCCATGGCAGCGGCTTTTTTAACATTGGCCAGCTCTGAACTGAGACTAGAAACAACTTGCAGTCCTAGCTTCCGACACTTGGCTTCATCATTTGAAGCTTGGTTGTTGGCAGCTGATAGGCGTTGCCCTTCGGTTCTTATAATTTCCTGCACGACAAAGTGTAACAGAGTGGTTTTGCCATCAGCACCTTTGACATCAACAAGCTTCAGCAGCGTGTCAAGCTTGAAAGCATGAGCATCGCCACGGTTTGTCCCAACATTCATACGGTTTCCTGTTTTCAGGACTGCTTCTAGAAGCTTCAAGAACATTCTGCTGCTTCGTAGCTCGTCACAAGCAACCTGTACTGAAAAAGATGTGTAATTAGCTGTGCACTGGAAGTAGAAAAACCACAGGTGGTCGATTTAAAGACAGCAATAAGGACACAATATATATCGTTCTCTTTTCTGCCCCAATGCAACACTGACTGATAAATGCTTAATCACAAATACCTAGTGGCTGTTAATATCTATCACAAGTTCCTTTCTACTCCACTAAAGATTTCCTTAGCTGTCTAGTCCGCTTTGCTTTTAGAGCTGAATTATTCTTTTTCTCGAGATTTTTGTGTCTCATTTTTTACACGAAGATCTGAAATTCAACTATATCCCCAAGTCATTCACACTCAGCAGGGTCGATATAGAGCGACCAAGCCACAAAGAAAAACAACACTTGCACCATAGGCAAGACAAATTCTGATATACGGCTTTTCTTTCTTTCTTTATGTGAATAGTCTGTAGTACAGGGCAACAATAAGTATTTTGGTCCTCTGTTAATTAAAATTCTATAATATTAGAGAACGATGAATCTAATTACCCATTCTGCTAATCTGATAAATCTCCCAAATCAGGTCATAAATCTCTCTTCTCATCTATCCAGGCAATTTATCAAGTACACAGCAGGTTCAAAATCACATGATGGATAGGATGGGTAAGAATTAAGACCAGCTTACCTCTAGGGCTTCGAAAGACTTCTTTAGGTATTCGATCTCTGACTCAAAGTTGGCAGCATACAGCATTGCTTCCACCCTCTTAAATGCGAAAGGAATGTCAATCACGGCCTTCAGAAACTTCTCAGCATGCCCAAGCTTGACAGGTGAATCATCCTTGTATTCTTTCAGTTTACGTTCTTCTTCCTTAGTCGGGGCCATCTTCAGTAAATTCTCCAGAAGCTCTGGTCCAAGAGTATCTGCATTACCTGCACACAACCAGGGGAATGAGTCTCCCTCCTACTATATAAAAGGATGTATTATCTGAAGCAGTAATGTACATAAATTTATGAGACCGGACAAAACATTCTAGAGGGCTATAAAAACTACACACTTAAAAAATTCAATTACTGAAAGAGTCCAACTCTTAAGTAACACAACCCTTTCTCAAAAGCAGCAAGTATACTCTGCAACTGCAGCAGTCCCCTAGCAATTTATCTTCGAAGGACAACCATCCCAAGCATGTCAATCTCCTTTAGGCTTCAATTGCTCAACAGTTTAAAATATGATTGTTCTAACTTCTCAAGTCATCTTCTCGATCTCAGCACCTGAACAGAAAGACAGCCACAAGAAGAAGCTTTGGTAGGTAAATATCCCCATCGGGAGGAAACATACTCCAGAATGAGAAACTATATTGGTTTTCAGTAATACTGGCAGCTGGCTGCTAAACCACAATCAAGGACCAATTATCTCAGCTCCGAGTAACATGCTAGTGATATCAAAAACTTTTGTTCACCATAAAGCTTGGCATCTAAACCATCCAGGACCAAAAGTTTTCTGGAAAAGATCACACATCATGCCAAAAGTTCACAAACCACCTCGAATACGCATCATCTCCAGTCGTTCGTCCCACAAAAACAGAATCCATCCACAGAATATCAAATTGGTCCCAGCCTCCAGGCAAAAACAGCAACTTTAATGAAGCTGCTACAAACTTTTCACCCCATTACCATATCTAGGTGTGTAGAACTTTCTTAACAAGTGGAATCTCGGTCATAAAGAACATGTTAGGGGAATCCAATGCCAACTTCAGAAAAGGTAAATCCGCCAGTTGACACAAAAGGCAATCACCAAAATTAGCAACAGATCCTCAAGCAACAAAACCATCTACAAACAGAACTTTAATGCATGCAACTAACAATACCTATACACCAACAAATATCAGGACATATGTAAAGACTCAAGAGGAAACAAATCCAAATGTTAATACATAATGACTAGTAGTATATACCTTCCATGAGACCTTCACAGACTTCCTCCATTGTCACATTAAGTGCCCTAAGCAATATGGCAATGTTCTGAGCCTTCTTTGGATCGAGCACCCTATTCTCTTGGTTCGGATAAGGCTGCATAGGTTTGCGAGGCGCTTCCTTCTGATTCGAATGAGGTGCATTAACAATGAACAATGTCTCAATCATCTCCTCATTCAATCTGCAATCCAAAACCAATGTTTTGTTACAATCATACAATTACAATAAAATCAACACAACATCTCACATAATCTATAATTGGGCAATCAATAAATTGTAATCTTATCAAATAATGACTATAGAAGATTACTTGAAAGAGCTTGATCTGAGTTGATCCCACACCATCTCTCTATCCGAGCTCGCCCTCACTTTATCCCAATGCAACGGCTTCAACTTCGGCTTGGGTGTCGTCTCCTCACTCTCCACACTTCCAGACCGTTCTAAGGAAGACTCTGCGCCTTGTGTCCCAACCACCACTTG
This sequence comes from Corrigiola litoralis, assembly GCA_901111285.1. Lineage (NCBI taxonomy): Eukaryota > Viridiplantae > Streptophyta > Magnoliopsida > Caryophyllales > Caryophyllaceae > Corrigiola > Corrigiola litoralis. The sequence goes on along the minus strand of CAAKMY010047712.1, from coordinate 1,583 downwards.
CTTCACAGGAGTCACAACATTACCAACTGCAGCAGCCACAGGTACCGGCATCGGTGGCGGAGGAGGTGGACTCTGAGACCTCCTCATCGCAGGCATAGGTGGCGGCGGGGGTGGAGGTGGAGCTTGCCTAGACGGCGCACCAGCACTGCTCTTTCTCGCCGGGGAATAACTCTTTCTATCAGAAACATTCGACAATGGCGAAGCTGGATAAGATCTCGAGTGCCTCCCCGAAGAACCAAACGACGACATCGGCGATGGCGGAGAGTGAGGCGAAACCGGTGAATTCGACATTGATCGTAACTCCGGCGACTCCTTCCTCTTCCCTCCACCTAAAAATGCAGGCAGTCTCAATGAACCAATAGACGATTTTCGACTCGGAGACGAAGTATTCGACAACGACGGCGATGCCGGTGCCGGAGACATTGGCTTCCGACCTAACACACCCCATTCTCTCTCCTCAGCCTTCCCAATTTTCCCCGTCATTGGCGACAACCGCGGCGATTGAGGCGGAGACGACATCCGGCTCGAGCTCGAAGCGTTCGACAACAACGGCGATTCCTCCGCCTCATCCACCTCCTTGATCGCCTCCATTTCCTTCTCTCTCTCCGATGACGTGGCAGACGACGGCGAATACGGCGGCGAGAACGACAATTCCGGCAACGGCGGCGACATCGGCGGAACTTGACCTTGAGCTTGAACCTGCAGCTCAATAAACTCCGGCGAAGACTTCGGGTTCGAGCCCGAATTCGATGACCGGTTCTTCGGACTCGCACTGATCGGCGGAGATATACTAATCGACGCCGATCTAGCTGGAGAATTACTAGCACTTGTCGACGAAGAAGACGAAGATGTCGTCGACTCGTCCGAGTTTCGGCCATTGTTGTGTAACCTCTCAGCTTGAACTTGAGCTTGAGCTTGGAACACTCTCCTAGACCCCGATCCACTCTCTCTCCCACTCACCGAACCCCTCGGCGAGTAGAACTCATCCTGATCATCCTCTCCTCTTCCTTCATGAGGATGATGATGATACTGTTGCAATGGTGGTACAGGAGATAGTTGAGCGTGTTGATTCGAGTTTGATTGTCCTCTTTGATGTTGTCTCCCGCTGAGGGGAGGCAGAGGGTGGAGCTCGGGGGAGTCGAGCTTTCGCGGTCCTGAACTCCCCCGAGCTCCACCCGCTCTATTAACTCCACTGCTATTGCTATTGCTATCTGCAATAGCAGTGGAGTTAACTAGAGTACCTAAGTAGAGGAACTCGGAGCTGTTGTTACTCCCCGGGTTCCTCAACTTAGGTAGTGGAGGACGTGCTGCTGCTGGAGCTGGAGGTCCAGCTCCAGCAGCATTGTACGGTCTTGATGTTGGGGTTCCGGTTGGTGTGGTTTTTATACTGTCGTCACTGCGGCCTTGCCCATGTCGCTTGCCTCTGAAGTAGAGGAACAGGGCGACAGCCGCAATGACGGCAGCTGACAGGGAGAGCGCGACAGTGACGAGGACGAGTTTTTTCGATACGGGTTTCGAAGACGGGGAGTGGGGGCGGATGAGGGAGGAGATGTTGGCGGGGAAGGAGGCGAAAGGCGAGGGGG
>CAAKMY010047710.1:0-13426 GCA_901111285.1 Corrigiola litoralis | reverse complement strand
AATAATAGGAGTTTCACTTAATTCATAATACATAATTAAATAAGTTCATTATTGGTTCAATTAAAACCTAATAAAACCATGTTGTTATAGAAGACAAAAGGTCATAAAGATAGACATGAAATGATTAAAAAAATGTTCATTTGATGCATTTAAGTGTATGCCACGTGTCCTAAAAATCTTAGGTGTATAAGATAATAGTATAGATTAGTTAATGCAGGTGCAGGCCATTTGTCTTCTAATCTTTTCGTTTTATCTTTCACTTATCAATTTCTTTGCTCTTTAATAGTTTTTTCTTCTTTTTTTTTTTTGCGCAACTTTTTATGTATATTAAATTTCTATGGGGGAGATTAGGGTCATTCGTATCCGTTTATATATTGATGTTGCGTCATCTACCTGCATGAGACTTGTTTTGTAGAAAAAAAAATTAGCGGCCATAGGATTGACATCAAGTCGGCCCCTCATGGGAACATGACGATTGAGGTTAACCGCCCTTCAAAAGCTCGACCCAGGACTTAGGCCTCAACAGCTCTTCAAAGCGTTCATATTAGCACACAAAATATACTAGAAAACTTCCCAAATCCCAATAAACACATTACATAATATTCACCAGATTCATTTTCTTAGACCGGCCTTCAGTTCAAACTTGATGCTATATATGCACAACTTGTTTAGGGATGGGAATTGCACATTAACTTTGTACTAATAAACCTATCATGTTTCCAGTGAGCTTTGTTAATTTGTGCCTCGCCAATAATACTTCGTATATTATTAGTGATAACAACAAGAATAGTAAGTACGATTAGTTCAGGTTACCATCAAAATCGTGCAGCCACTTTTGCAACCTTTCAAATGCGAGTGAGGTACATTTCCTACTGAAAATACCATCAAAGAACAAGTATCTTGAGAATTTAGGATACAAGCCACATAAGACAAACTTCCACGTCACAAACATAACACAATGCCCCATGCATATCTCTTTTAATCAAGCTCGTATGAAGCTTGTCAAGAGCAGTTAACCATCAAATGCATGTGTATTTAGGCACATTGTACTTATTCCAAACCCATTAATGCCAATCTGTTTTAATATCAGAGCTTGTCAGCCATTCGTAGCCACTTGATATATACTTACTCCGTATAATGCAAGTCGAATTTGGGTGAGCCAACTTTTATTATCACGATATCAATCAACATAAGGATCTATTACCCCACATATCTTTCTCCAGCTCCAAGTTGTGTTACATGTTGGTTTATAATCCCACCAAGACTGCCCTTTGAGGTAAACATGATGTAGCCATTACACTTACAACATATCAATTCTACTCACCACTTGTCATACATACTTTGCGGCTTTGTTCCACTTTAGAAAGTCACAAATTCCGATTTCTTTGGAGCCTATTATAAATTTATAATAGCATGACCACTTTAGATAGTACTGTATGCAATTATGCCATTAAAGATTTGTAACAAATTTGGAATATCTAAAAAAAAAGATGTTACATCCATATTTAGATATGATAATTTTCTTCCTTTGCTAATTCCCAACCACTCCCAAGCCTAATGTTTTATTTTACTTCTTTGTATAGGTCGTCTAATTGAGAATCGAATTACTTCAAGTTCACATCTGTAATAAATTACGGAATAGTTCATATCGAATAATAATCTAAATATGAAAAAAAATTGGTTAATTCAGATTCAAGTCAATTCGGATCCGGTATGGTTCAATTCGAGTTTCATATTTTTCGGGCCATATAGTATTTTGATTAAGCATTCGATCGATTTGGTTCAATTTTCGGTTATGACTTTATCGGGTTTGGCCAGGTTGAATTTTTGGGCGAAGTAGATCGTTTTTCACAAGCCTGTTTTATTTTGCCATCTATAAGTACAAACCTTAAGTCAGTATAGCCTATATATAGGCTATATGCGTCAATCAGGTGTAAATCAGCTTACTCCAATACACCAATCGCGGGATTGGTTATCCTCAGTCCGGTGCCTGAAATATGCGTAACCAGGCCCCAAGAAAGTTTCAAGTTTATTTAGGAGTATTTACAATGAAGAAGTGAAGGTCTTTTCTTCGACATTAACGAATCATACTTATATTACACAAAATGGATCATTATATTCATGAGGGAGCTCCCTCCTCGTATCTTTAATTTCAATATCCAGTTCCAGGAATTTCTACATATTTACACGTCAAGATTAGCTAGAAACTATGCATTTACAATTCAGCGGTCGGACTGAAATCCCTTAATTTGCTTTTTCTTGAACCCATCATTCAAATATATGTACCTGCAGTAGAAACATATGAAGCAATTTTAGCTAAACACCAACTTCAGGGAGACTGATTCTCCAGATATGATGGACAATCTATCTGTCTGAACTTGAAGTACACTATTCTGAAGAAAAATAAGGATCCCAACTTTACGCTTCCATACAGTTGAACAGAACATGAGAAATCAATTCAAGCTCAAACTTCTGCACAGAATATAGCAAAAAAGAAAAAGAAAAAGAAAAAGGTGGTCGACATGTCATAATTAGCAGAACAAACACCTAAACAACAGGAACACATGTACATGTACTCAACCAGAGAGTAGAAAAAAGAAGTATGTATTAACAGATACTCTGATACATAAAATGACAATTGATCAAGCAGGGAGGTCAATCTAGTAGTAAGATGAAAACCAGGTCACTAGTGCTCTTAGGACTTGGGACAAAGATTTCCCCTCCCCATTCGTCGCAGGGGCCTGGCTCACCAACAATAGGTTGGCCCAGGATGGGTCCAGCCTGCTAGCACTCTCATTACCAACTAAAAGATAACAACTCGATAAAAGATAACTTAAGCAGTTCCCAAAGAAATCCAGCAGACAAGTTGGTCGCCTCCAATGATGATGTAATAAAACACATAATAAGCAGGTCAAAAGGTCGTCTCCAACATACAAAATGAGGGCCAGAAAAAAATAATCATGCCTTCAAGCTAACTGATCACTCCATTAGGCATAAGGTGATCATACTCAAGCTATTGAATCAATATTGATCTTGTCCACAAAACCAAGTACAACAATAATGCTCATATACTTCAGACTTAGTTTCCAGCCACAGAAGTCTTAAGAGGAGAATATAACTAAAAGATACCTGATGCTAATAAGGTTTGCCCTTAAAAACCTCCCAATACTCTCTAAAAGCCTGAAAACTGACGAGGCATAGGCAAATAAAAAAAGTAACCTCTTTTACGGAATAATTTTCAGCAAATAGAAATTGTCATAATATAAGTTTCCCTTTGGAGATAGAGCCTAACATAGAGGTGACCTTTCTCTGTCAAACTTCAGTCAGATGTGATGCCTTTACTCAAAACTAGTGCCTTAAATCACCCAATATCGATGTTGTACATTTGGCAAAACATAGACAAGTGATGACTTTACTGAAAACTAGTGCCTGAAATGACCCAATATCAATACTTTACATTTGGAAAGCATAGAGAAGTGACAAATTCCAGAATACCGAGAAGGGACATCAAAGAATTTAAGTAGGCATCTACTATCTAGCAAAACATCTTGTCACAAACACATGGAGTAAAAGTAGGTACATAATCTGATCGATGTCTAGGGGCTAATATTCCAAGACAAAAATGTCAAGAAACAATAAACTAGTGCTGGAAGTTTATGTTCCATTTCTGGTAATATGATCCTCAATGAAAGCCTTAATGTCGCATAAACAGAAAGAACGAAAACAGAAGTACAATCATTCCAAGGTTATGACAATAAACTTTTGGGTTAATTCCAAAGAAATTGAAAAAAAGGAGGTATGAACTGAAGGATATAAAGTCAAATGATGGACATACTTAGGTAATGTATGCTTAAACTCAAAACTTTTTCCCTATGCCCACGCTCATTCTCCAAAAAATGTCCCTCCTGAGAAAAGTTATAACCTACATATTTGTTTACCAACAGAGCCTATGAGTAATATGATTTCAAGGGTAGCCAAGACAAGTTGTTCTGAACGTTGCTTTAGCTGTGATTTATACAGCATAATTTTATCATATTGACTCATAAACTAAAGTTTCAAGCACGCCTTTGAGACTCATGAAGTCAATGACCAAGGCCCATAACCAGAAGATTAGCTGGGATATTACTGCATTTCAGGGATGGAGATTTCCATCACTCACTTTTGTTTCAAAAGAAGCTGGAAGTAAATAAGAGATGCTGGGGAGATTTATTTAATTTAAAGTTTTCTTAGGCATGCAAGATAACGATGAACCGCAACTTACAAGCTGGACTCTTAGTTGTAGAGAAACTTACAGGGCTTTCAGTATCATTTACTTTTTTGTGGCATCAGTGAACATAGCTCGAGTCCAATGCTCGATATCATCAGCATCAGATGGTGGCGGAGGAAAGGTAGGATGCTCCACAAGGTCCCATCCATCAAAAAGGCTTTCATTCTTTCCAACATCAGCAATGTCAGTGGTATATAGAAAGCTGGCAGCATAATTTGGGAGGTGTTTATCATACATATTTTTCTGCACGAGGGACATGTTGATTGTGCAAAATAATCACTTTCATAGAAAATCATGGACACAGCTTTCCAATAAATAACTGAGATACAAATATGCTAATAAATTCCACAAAATGGGTAGCAAATCTTACAGTAGGTTTATTAATTACAAGGTACCAGGTTCTACCACCTGGTTTTGGGATGGAAAGTAATAAACTAATAAAAGAGAGAAGTATAACCTGGTAGAGGTTAGAACCGGGTGAGAAGCTCAAAACCAGGTATAAAAAATTCCTTTGAGAGAGGAAAAAAGGAAGAGAAAAAATATGGTGGGATCATGTGTTGGTTAGATGAGAGAGAATATAGGAGAGGGAGGGAGAACCAACCCAAGAACTTGGGAACCAATAAAGCTACTCTTAGAGCATTTATATAAGACCATTTGTATCTTCAAAAAAAAAAAAAAAATATAACACCATTTGTGAAGTTAATTGAACGTCTAGATTTCAGCTAACCAATATCAGCAATATGAGATCTACGGCAATAAGTTGGCAGTAAAAGCAGTCCTAAAGCTTAAAAAACAGATCTACACCCCTCCTTCCTCACACTTAATCCTATGGAATCCCAACCTGGAATGTGCAGGATCCGAAGCAGTGGCTGGTACAAGAATGGAATAGTTACAAAAGAAAAGTGTTGTACCATAAACCATATATAAGCGACAATAATGAACATACCATCCCCGCACAAGATATTCCCGGAAACAACACTCCTAATACAGGAATGAACCTTAGAAAAGCAACCAAAAACAATTGATCCTTTTCGATAAGAATATACCCTTTTCCAAAAGTGACCCTTCCCTAATGCCATGTGAGATAACTGTAGAGTAATATCATTTCATAACAAGTTTGTATTGTCAGTGAGTGATATAATTAACTATCTTTTGCTATAGTGTTTAATGAACTATAATTTCAGTTGTGACGGGGTGACTTTATTGTTAAACAGGGAGACAACTTTATTTGTCAATATAGCTTGTAATTTCATTTAAAGATGGCATTTGAGTGAATAAAAACAAGCCAACAAATTTGTAAGTGGGATAAAGGGCTGGGAAATAGTCATGGTTACCAGCTAACAGCTACCAGTCCCATAAGGAATTATAAAGAACCAAGATAGAGCTGAAATTTACCGATACAGGTATTCCATGGGCGCTTTCAAACATTGTACTTGACGCTATCATAGAATTCGTATTCCACACAGATTTGTTTAGTTGTTGAACTTGCTTACAGGATCTACAAAGCAATTGGATAAGACAATAAGAAATAGTCACAACTATCTGTCAAAAGACTAACTTACTCTCTGAATTGAACATTAAGTGGATGGAAAATCAATAAATAGAATTAGATTCGAAGAAAACCCTCGAATTTCGAGAAAGACAAAAGTGGGGAAAGGGTGAATTACTTAATAACAAGTTACATTATCCGCCCCTGTTATGGTCCACACTGTTGGCCATGATATAAAAAGACAAAAAAATTCGAAAAAATTAAAGAAAAAGAAGCCAATGTCATAACCTTTGCAAAGGGAGGTTACTTACAATGGCTCGTTACTTAGAATTAGGTTCTCATTTGTTAAGAAAGTTTAACTTCTAACATATAATAAAAAGCCCCCAATAAATACTTTCAAGAGGACACAAACAGATCCATGATTCACAGGGAAACAAAGTTGTATCATAAATTACGCTCCATCCGACCATGCCTGCTTTGTATGGCAAAGAGGAGCAACAGAGTAACATATAAGATCGCATACAGCAAGCATGTAACAGAATCACGCAGTAATAATTGCAAAAGATGAACATTCAATAATCGATATAAATGAGAGGGATATAGAAAAATACAAAACTAAAAAATTGCGTGCAGTTATAAGAAAGCAAGAAATCACTCGACTACCTCGAGCACGCCATTTTCAAGGAGAAAACCGAGCGCACTTCCTTGGATGAAGAAAGAATTGCTAGCAATTTTGAGAATGCTTCAAAAGTAGATGCATCAGTTGGAACATCCATGCATAGAGAGTTATAACAGTATGCTGTTACGCATGCAACACTTTTCTTGAGAAGGGCAACCCCTCTCTGCAAATCATTGTGGGTCTCAACTGAGTGTGGTGAAGCACAGGAATAACTGAAACTAATACTTCGAGAAGGATCCAATCGTGGTTTCCTCTCAGATTCTGCTGGGTCAACTACAAAATTGGCTGAGCTCCTATCAGACCATGAATGCTCTTCTCCAGTAGAGCAGCTATTCTGTCGGGGAATGAAAAGAGGATACTCATTGCTGCAGATAACAAATTCATCACCCTTAGACAGCTGTAACTAAGAGCATAATGGAACACTGAAGCCACACATCCCTATGTGTATAAGGTTCTAAAGAGCAAATACACAAAGACAAAATTTATGATAATACCTTCTAGAGGATGGACGAGCATCCAAGTAAGAAGCTCGTTGCCATATACGAGAGCAGGAGCCCTGAAGACAGAAGATGTTAAAAAAACTTGCATTACTTAAACCAATAAAGGAAACGAGAGTCCTGCATAAAGCATAATAAACAGAATCCCAAGAAGATAATATATAAAACAAAAGGCCTACAAAACTATCAAAATTGTGCAATGTCTTACAGCGAAACCAGAGTTATGAAGAGCAGGCAGACCCAGGCTATGAACAACGAGATTCAGTAGTTGCACCATGTACCTATTTTGACAATCAGTGTTGTTAGTAATACAGTTTCGCAAGAAACACCCATTATCTCTCATAATTAATCTTGTTGACAATAAGAAATGTAGATAACACCATCGCTCACTATTACACTACAGATAATATTTTCAAAACAAAAAGTCGCAAAGTTTAACGCATTAGAGCGAACAGCTTGTTTGGATAGGTTCAACACTAATAATACCTCTGAAAGTGCAGGAAAGAAGTGCAGGAAAGAAAGTTATGTATTATACATTATTACCCTGCTATGTTTACATGAAACAAGTCGTTTTCGAGTATGAAAAGACAATCAGTTTGTCCGCATCCCTTTAAGGGCGTTTGGAGATCTGATGAGCTACTATTGGGAAATTAAGGGCAGGAGAGTTCTCTATACATGAATGGATATCTCATGGGCTATAGGTCATGTGATTTAAGAGGATTAGAGGATAATATGAAAGACATGTTCCAGTTGTAAATCATTGTGGGATAGAGCTGTGTTCCTTTATTGTTGCAGGGCCATTCAGAGAGCTTTGAGTAATAGTCAGTGAGATAGAATGCAACTTTCCTTAAATAGCTAGTTAACAGCGCTCGTGTATTTCTACATTTTCTTATCGATTAATTTCTCTTTACCTTGAGATAGAAGACGATGGCTTTGGTAAAAACAAATTAGCTGAACCCTTAATATGAACACTTTCCCAAGTAAAAGAGTAATACAAGAAAACATATATATACCCCAATGACGCTGCAAGCTCCTCTGATGGAACAGAATGAGGGTTTAACCCACGTGGCAAGCGAGCATTGCAAATTACATCATATTGGCCACCGAAGCCATCGTCTTTCTCATGTTCCACCTTTACCTGAAAAAAATAAAAATTAAAATAGAAGAAAAAGAAGGAAAGCCTAAGGATTAAAAGCTCTCTTAGGCACTGACACTGAAGCAAACCAAATAATTCAATTTTCATTAAAGACAATGTCAACCAGTAATACAAACCCAAGACCCCCCCCCCCCCCCACCCCCCACAAAGAAAAGAAAAGGAAAAAAAGCGAAAGAAACAAAGAAAAACAAAAGCTCAACAGTAAAGCACTCGCTGTGTCTATGAAGAACCGCACGTTTGAAAATGCCTACAAAGTACTACCAGTAAACTCTTACATACAACTGGCTAATGTACAGTGCACGACAAGTATGAGTACAATACTCTTAAGAAGTTAAGAGTCTTAGTTTCGTAGACTAATGTTAATTGTAAAGGTCGCAAGAGAACTTGATAGAACAAAAAACTTCAGGGAACGTATCAGTAAAACCCTTGCCTGATGATAGTCCATTCACAGAGACAAAAAGACCATCGACTAACTAGTCATTAATAGAAAACTATAAAGGTCATAAGAATCAAATCATGCCTTTGCAAGAAAAATATGTCAAGTTGATTCCTATAAGTCTTGTGAAATAGAGCAAGAGAGTGGAGTAACAACGACTAAAAAAATGGACAGAATTTTCGAGCAAGCAAAAGTGCAGACCATTTTTATAGCTAATGGCATTATTTTTCATTAAAACAAGGATCAGTAACATATACAATGCACCTACAAGAGTGCCCCAACGCTAGCACACTAGCTTCATGTTCACAAGACATATCTGGGTAATTAACCCACAGACTTGGTGGAAGCCCGTACCCACTATAGCATGGAGTGACATGAACAACAGAAGTGTTGATACTGCTCCACTATAGCATGGAGTGACATGAACAACAGAAGTGTGGATACTGTTTCACTAAAGGTCTAAAACCAAGTGGCAGAAATGTAAAATAGACATATACAGTGGTAAAAGCCTACCCGACGTTGTGGAAACAATTTGCATATCTGTTTAATCACAACTGATTGTTTATGTAAACGCTCCGAGGTTATTGCCATCTGCAACTCATGGACAACATGAAGCATCAGAAACATTCAACATAATAAGATCTCATACAACCATGAAAATGCCAGATGTTCTCCGATCTCAACGTCTGTTGCATAACTTGCATAACTTGCATAACATGAGTAATTCAGCTATAGAGAATATAAAGGCATAGCAGAACACTTACGTGTCCTAAACTCTGAGTACATATCCAATTAGGATAAGACTTCTCCAGTTGCTCAACCCGATGTTTCTCTAACTGAACACAAAAAACAGAAACCTAAATTATTATGGCAAACAATCAACAACCATATAACACGGAAACAAGCAAATCAGAGTAAATAAAAAGATATTTACACCAACAAAATCACAAGGGGAAAAAGCTACCATGTTTTTGGAAAAATCAAGCAACCCATTTCTGACTTTTAGATCGTTAGACATCTTCTCTATTTTCGACTTGCCTGCCATTTTTCAATCATCGTTAGTTTCTCATGCAATCATAACTGGGGATAGAGGCAAACAAACAGATGAAACGGGAATAAATGGCCAAACCATGCAGAAGTTGTTCTCTCCTTCTATGAAGCTTCTCTTTCAACCCAGCAATCTTCTCATTTTGATGAATTTTCCAATCAAGCTGCTCATCAGCCTTTCCCTGGTACATGATAACCGAAAGAATAAGTTTATCACTGTATACTGTCATCCTTATTGTAAGAAAAAATAAAACATCATGGTACCATAATGCAAGGAATATGATAAAAAGACAGAGAAACTACTAAGTTCAACGAACAGGAAAAAGTGTTGTATCTACAACCAATATATGCTATCAAAATATAAAACAAAACTAAATAACTTCTCCTCGCAATGCTTTACCGTTTTATTTTTATTTCTATCCGTTTTACCCGAATGCCGGCAAAAAAAATTAAAAGTATTTGTAAATTAAGTCATAAACCGGAAAAAAGCAATAACAACATTCATAATAACTCCGTCTCTTCCTGCTTTGACGTTAAAAATAGCATTTATGTGATTTCTTTCTCTCTTAAACACCTTCTCATCCTATTCCTTACTAAAATACTATTCCTTTAAGATTCAAAAGTATCAAAAATTATGGAAATCATTATGGCTAGACCCAGATAGTACAGCCAGCCTTGGCTTCCTCACCAAGGTTCCTTTGTGATTCAAAATTATCGATAAGTATGGAAATCATTATGGATACGCGTATATAGTACAACCAGACTTCACCTTAACACCACCTCCCAGAGGAGGATGTCTTCCAACCGCCTAAACCTCTCCCACTGGCTGGGACGACAGTATTATGCGTTCCTAGATTCTAATCACCCTTCCCCTCGAGGGTATGAACCAAGAATCCATTAAATATTGAAAAATCTACAACTCAAGTTACAACCACCATACGGGATATCGATTCTGAAGTAAACAATCTTACTATGGACTCTGCCGGAAGAAATTGACCTTGTCCGAATTCTCAAGTTAGACTACAAAGAGACTGTAGTGTGACGAGTCATATTGTCTAAGATGCTATGAAGATGTAAATGATCCAAACTCCATCGTATGTAAAATTAACTTCATTTCACGTGTTATGTACTCCCTCGATATAAAAATACTTGTCGATTTCACATTTCAAGCATAGCCTTTTACCATCAATTTAGTACTAGAAATACTTAGTTAAAGATTAAGAAGGTTATGTCATGAGATTCTCGTATAAAAGTACTTTAATAATTTCAAATTCGTTTGATTTTTAAGTTTATATTTTGTGTGATATTTGAAAGTCAAAATGCCAAATGCTCTTGTCGAAATGTGAGAACGACAAGTATTTTTATATTAAAGAGAGTAATTGTATACAGATACGAAATACCTCCTTGTCCATCAAACTCGAACCACAACCTCCATATCCATATTAGAGGATAACTATCCTTTTCGGATCACCAAACTCGGCCAATTAGAATGAGTTACATAGTGTCTTTATTAGACTTAGATGGAAGAAAAGGACCTTGTCAGGATGCCCACGGTAGCCTACAAAGAGAGAGCAATATGACCAATTATGTCCAAGGGTATGCAAATAATATCTTCAAGTCCTCACTGGTGCCCTTTCTTCAGAACATTGCCTGAAATAATAAGATCTCTCAATCCAAAGTCTACTGTATTTAGCATCACGTATTATTTCATGTATGTAGAAGACAAGTGATATCTCCTTCACCATCAAACTCTAATCTACAACCTCGACATCTATAATAAAACCTAGCCGTATATCCTTTTCAATCACCCAAAAGGTCAGTTCGAGAGCAAGTCACATCCATAACTCCAGTCCACCTCTCGCGCTTGAATCAACCACATACTTATGCGCGCGCAAAATGAAGTATCAATGACAAAACAACCAATCCTCAAATGTACACGGTGGTCATGCGAATTGAAAGCTGACAACATCTAGTCGACCGAATTCAGTATTCAGTTCTTCTCATGTTCTTCTCCTTCAAACTCTAACCACAACCTCGACATGTGTATCAAAAAATACCTACTCATCCTTTTCCCTTCAACCGAAAAGTTTAGTTGAGAACAAGTTGCACCCCCTAATCCCAATTTCTAACGAAAATTTCACGCTTCAATCAACCACGCCATAAGTAGCAATTCACAAATACTTCAGCAAACGACAAATCAAACCCAACGACAAAACAACCATTCCTAAAATTCACATCATGTTCATGTCAATTCCATCCACATGTTATTTCGATCAAATTTCACAATACAACAATCATACTAATACACCTTCAGCTTCAGTCAACCACACCATAAATAATCATAACCAACAACTTCAGCACGCAACCAAGTAAATCAAATGACAGATTAACCAATCCCCTAATGCACACAATAGATGGCAATAGAACGCGCGAACATGTAATTTGATCAAAGTTTACCATATACAGACCGACACAAATTACCTAAAGACATTGCTAAAAAAGAAGATGTACTTAAAGTGGTCACTTTTAATAAACATATTCAAAAGATGGCCACTTGTAGCCACAAAGTCACCACTTTTACGACCTAATAATTTTAACTTAAAATTAAATGGTCTCATACACGAGCTTTGCCTTCATATCGAGATAAAAATAAACAGCTCACAAACCATAAACAACAACTTTAGCACACAAATAATCGAATCAAATGACAAAATAACCAATCGCCTAATGCACACACACACTATAGATGGCAATCAAACGCGGCAACATGTTTTTTGATCGAAATTCACCATAGAATGACAAACACAAACTATCAAAAGACCATTACAAAAATAGACCTGGTCATAAATTGAGTTAAAGTGGTCACTTTTTATCAACGCTCTAACAAAGGTGACCACTCATAGCCACAAAGTCACCACTTTTACGACATTACAATACTTACTTAAAATTAGACGGTCTCATACAAGACTTTCGGCAACATTGAACAACACAATCACATGAACAACAAATTGCGTTAAAGTGGTCACTTTTTATAAACACACTTAAAAGGCAACCACTTTTACGCTTTTAGCCATAAAGTCACGACTTTTACGACATTATAATACTAACTTAAAATTAGACGGTCTCATACAAGACTTTCCGCACCACTAAACAACACAATCATATCGAAACCTTCGTATCGAGATTAAAAACAAAACAACTCACTACCTTGGCAAGTAAGTGATCATTAAGCCTGGAGTAAAGATGATCACGGCGACTCTTCAGCGACCTCAACAGCGTATAATACTCATTTAACCTGAACCCAACAAAATTAATTGATCAAAAACAAAAATTGAATGCTCAAAACCCTAGAATTACACAGAATTAAAATTTAAAAATTGTACCTGTAATTAACACAAACGGTACATATGGAAGCAAGATTTGAGCACTCGCAAATTCCGCAGCAATTGGGTTTTTTATTCGTCATCGTCGAAAATTAATCGATTTTTTCAATTAATTTGATAAATATTGCTTTTTTTTAAAGAAATTGATAATTTTTTGTAAATAAATGAGTTTTAATAGAGAAGAGTGTAAAAGAGAAGATTTGAGGTTTTTTATTTAATTTGTAAAAAGTCCGAATTTTGGAGGGAGAAAGAGAGATATATTTTATTTTCTTAATTTAAATAAAAAACTTAATCAAAATAAGCAAAAATACTAATCAATCTAATCTAATCTAATCTAATCTAATCTAATAGTTAATATATAAAGCAGAAGAATTTCAGAGCTTTACATCGAGTCCAATTATTTTAGGAGTCTTTTAATGTATTTTAGGAGTTTTAATTTATGTTAGGAGTCTTTTAGTGTAGGTATTTGATT
>CAAKMY010047697.1:0-12113 GCA_901111285.1 Corrigiola litoralis | reverse complement strand
TTCCGGTCACCGGTCCGGTCCGGTTTCAGACCGGTGAACAGCCCTAGTAGGGAAACACTGATGACAGGGAATAAGAAAAACAAACTTGACATCTTATTGTGTTTCACCTTTTATTCATGAAGTGTCAAAAAAGGGAAAAAAAGAAAATTGCATCTATCATCAGAATTATCACAGGGAAGGCAGCAGAAGGGTGGATTACAAAGGGAAAGGTCTCTCTCACAATAATAGCCAGGACTGACTGCTTTTTGGGCAAGAGAACTGATTCAAAGGACACCCCAAGATAATGACCATTCATTACCATCCGGGTGATATTTCCCAGACCCAATCTCTTTTTTAGGCCACCTGAATTTCTCTGCATTCTTTCTCTTCACAAACCAAACAAATTTTCAAGTATAGTAACTTTTTCAGTTTTCCTTTAGACCTCTTGTGACCAGCCAACAGCATAGAATCATTAATTCTTTACCTCAAGGTAAATATGATGTTTACTCCTTTGGGAAAGCATCACATTATGTGAAAGAATCAGAAATCTAATTCACAAGATGGAAAAAAAAGGCAGAAAGAATAGTCTTGAAAACCAACCATATAAAGCAATTAGTAGCAATTTTCATTCCACTTATATTTTACTGTTAGTTTGACCAATTGGCTACATAGAAAAATTTTCCAATTATCAGTTTCCCTCAACCTGATCACAGCTTTCTCCCATTAGAGAGTGGAGACCCCTAGGGAAAAAACCAAAAAAAGGAAGCCAATTTATATCTGGCTTTACTTGATTGAGGGGATAATGTTAGTGAGATAGATGGAAAGTGGAAGGGACATAGGAGTGGTTAAGAAATGAAAGAAGGATCAAGAGGGTCTCATTAGAGGGTGGAAACCATTAGGGGGCATCCAGTTATGTGGTGGAGGTCTTGATATCTGCTGTGAGAATCCTGATGATGCTGCAGCAGTCGCAAACCTTTGGGGTGGAGGCCCTGCTTGCCATTGCTGATGCTGATGCTGATGTTGTTGCTGTTGTTGTTGACGATAGTGAGTTTCACTACTAATATTACTGCTACCTGACGATAGCATTAGATCAATTCGGCCTCCATTGCTGCTGCTTGGAAACTGAATCTATATAATCATCAACATTCACATTGCAGAAAATTCAAAAACTAACCAACAACAACCAAACAGACAAAGAAAACAAATAACACAAAAAATACCCACATGATAATTTGACGAGTTGAGATGTGGGGGGATAAACACAGGCATTTGATTGTCTCCTGGTGGTCTGAATTGGCCCGCATATCGATGCATCTCGTGAGCCTTCAACGAGCTAGGAGAAGGCTGCAGGTGAGTTTGGCTGAGGAGTTGCATGGTTTCAGCTTCACTGTATGCCTCTCTTTGCCTGCTATGATCAGCCTCGCTTCGGTATGTCTCCTGATCAAAAGAAGAGTAAATTTGTAGGAATCATAATGATTAACATATTGAAAAAAGGCAACCTAGATGGAAGTAAATTGCGCACAGTTGTAACGTTAACTTACTACCTTAGATCGCGAGCCTTGATTTTGCCAATTCATGTCAAGTTGCATTGAGTTAGGATATTGTTGCTCCACAGTCGAATTTTCCCGAAAGTCTAGATTATTTTTCTTTGAGCCGGATCCTCCCAAGCTCAAATCAAGGTTGTGCTCAGCACCACCATCACTACCCCCACCACTAGCTGAACATTCTACAGAGGAAACATTTACATTATATCAAAATATCAGTCAATATCATACGCCTAGACATACATTATGGATAATACACATGACAAATGGAGTATATATTTGTTCTGCCACTTACCAGCTGCTTTGATCTCTTCTTCATAGATACTTGGATCGAAATTAGTAACAGCATCTTTCCCATTACACTTGATTGCAGCCTTGTCATAAGCTCTATAATGAAAAACAATATACCATTTCATAAACACAATTGTGATACGGATAATATCTTTTCAATTCCATAAGAAAAATAGAAAGTAACCAACTAAGAACAAACCTCGCAGCTTCAACTTCCGTATCAAACAGTCCCAAATACACATACCTAACAGTTGAGCAAGAAGTTTAAGGATTCATTGAATGAGTATGATACAAAAAAAAACATTGATGGCCAATTATCAAATACAGAAATGAGACGAGGAATGAGAAATGTACATACTTTTTGCCTAAAAATTGGCCCATACGAGCCTCCCATCGACCACATTTGTGCAAGGTAACGCCCCTATACTTGGAGCTTCCTCTAGGAAAGCCGGTACTTTGTCGGCGAAGTACGTGCACAAATTCCTCCTTAGTCAGATTCCCCATCTGTTCAATATGTAGATACATACGGGGTACTACATTGTTAAAATCAAATGATCACAAATTCACAATTCATGTCCTATCTTTTATTTTTTTTTTAATATTGTCATAAGCTTTTGTAGAAAAGTGAAAGCAACTAACACCATCATTGAATGAAAGCACAAAAAAAAGGTAATGTAGAGGAAAGAAACTGTAGAAGAGCAGTAAAAGATAAGGTTTATGCAGCAAATAGTGTAAGATGATAAGAAAAAATCCCCAACCAACCAACCAACCAACCAACCAAAGCTGAACAAAAGAACACTTAGCATGATTTGATATGATACGATACAATACAATACAATATACAACCCCCTCTATTCCTCTCTCTCCTCTCACTTCCTCTTTCTTTCTGTTTTATGATTTCCATTATTCGACTAACCTGTTTCAAGTCATCCTGGTAGTCTTCAAGGCTAAAGTTAATGTCTGCGTCAACTCCTCGGAACTTAATGGCAGCTCTGTCATATGCACTGCAAACCACCCAAACAAATATGAGAAATTATTATTTTTCTGTTGTCATGTCCATCTCTTTTGTTTTACAACCTCCAACAAGAGAAAAATCAGATAAATTTCACTAATTATGTTGTTACCATTTTTGGACCAAAAAATAAGAATTGGAAAGTGGGAAGAGAAAGATATCATTACTAACCGAGCAGCTGCATGTGCTGTGTCAAATCCACCTGTTTTCACCCCAAATCCGGTATCATTTTATGTAAGATTTCCATCATATAAAATGCTCAAAGATCACATTTTTTTTAACACATGTAAATTAAACACACGTCATACATACCTAGATAAACCTGCTTCCCGCAATCCCTGTAATCATCATACACAAAGAAAACAAACACTTGACTAAATAAAAATAAAAATAGCCAATCACACTATTGATATATATATTTTTAGATATGTAGCTAGAGAAGAGACGGACCATATATGTGACTCCCACCGGCCAGTTCTCCGGTAGTAGGTAACACCCCGGTATTGCGAGCTTCGCGACCGCGGGCCCCGCCGGCTTTTCTTCATGGGCTGGGCCAACTCCACGGCCTTATTACTATTACTATTATTATTACTACTACTACTACCAACAACACTGTTATTAGCCACGGAACCTGCCGCGAGAATAGTCGTCGCGGCAGGGTCCGTGGACTGGCAGAACTTCACCCCGACCCAATGGGCTCGGGGGAAGGCGCCCGCGGTGACAGCCGAGGGACCGGGCCCATCCACCTCAGGTGGGCCCATCTCCACTGGAAAAAACTGGTGTGTAACAGGAGTACCACCAGTAGAGTTGGAAGAATTTCTATCCTCGTAATCTTCATCGTCATCATCATTGTTATTGTTAAACGAGAACCCGAAAACCCTCCTACTACTACTACTACGCTTCTTTCTCTCGCCAGCTTCCTCGCCATCCGATCTCTCGGCGCCATCGTCGATCATCACCACAGCGGATGAGCTCGAATTCTTGTCTTCGCCATCAAGGGACGCAGTTTTCTGCGATGAGCACCCTTCTGATTCGTCGTAAGCTGGCCTTGCTTCATCTGGCGAGCCATTCAGATCCCACATTTTTCGTATAATATATAAACTCCTTAATAGCTTTGAAATGAAGGTGAAATTATAATACTAGCTAGCTAACAGATTTTATTCAGATGATCATCAAGTACAATACATGTAAGTCTAAACTAGTTGATGTGTGTTTTTTTGTGTTTAGTTTAGGGAAGAAAGAACAAAGAGTTGAGTTTCCTTGTTTCTCTCACTAAAAGAAGAAAAACTGTACGTTGTTGTCTCTCACTAGAAAAAGGGATTCTAGGACAAAGTAAAGAGGAAATATTAGTAGTGGGATTTTTTTTAAGAAAAGAGTGGGGAAGAAGAAGAAACCTTTTTTTAAAGAAACAAAAAGAAAAAACCTACGACTACTGAGAAATGTGAGCTGGATGTTGTTGCCAAACAGGAGATAGAAAGACATCTTGCATAATTTCATTTCATTGTTCACCAAAAAAAAAAAAAAAAATTCATTTCATTAGATTTCCCTCTCTCTTACCAACTTGTTGCTAGCTTTAGTACGACCAGTAAATTTTCATTACATTTTCTTTTCTTTTTCAGTAGGCCTACTTTAGTAATATAAGTACCATTTTTATTATTTCTCTTCAATCATGGTTGCCCTTCCTTAAATTCTCTAACCTATAAGAACGTAATGACAGCAAACTCATGATGTTGAACCCTATTTCTAAACCATTGTTCTTGAATTTGATTCTTATTAATTCTCTTTTATTTGGAAAAGGCTGGTGAGAGTTCGCTCGTTTTTATCATACACATAAAAAAAATAAATGGAGTTATGTACTTATGTTGACCATATAATGGAATTCATGTGTTTGATTTGGTTTGAGTTTGCAGGAGGCTTGAGTTGATTTAACTTGCGAAAAACTCCTTTATTTATGATAAAAGTAAACGTGTTTTCTAAAAAACTATGCTTTTCTCTTTAGCTTGAAGAAATTTTCCTTTTTTTCACTTAAGTTCATTATCTTTTATTTATCTGATTATTCATATAGATATATTATGATTTGGCTAAAGCACAAGAAGTGTGACATAAATGGATTTGAACTTTGGTTATTATGTATGATTTCTAACCTTATCAGTGGATTTTAACTGATATTTGCAAGTTAATATAATTGTATAAGTACATAAACTAATATCTATAATATGAAAATTTTTATATGACAACATATACCTCGGAATTATATAATCGACCGCCATTGTAAAGAAATTACCGACTGCTAATTTAATTTGCAATTGCAATATTAAAAAAATGTGTCACCAACTTTTACATTACTCTCTCTCCAGTGATTGGGGGTGTCCAAAGAAGCAAAGAGAAGTTAGTGGGGGGAAGAAAAACATGAGAATTGAAAGAACCGTCTCTTTCTGTTTACTAGCATTACTTTTTCGACGTTAACGAAATCGAAAAGTTTTTATGTCTCTTTCCCAGTCTCTCTTTCTTACTCACAATTGTTTCCCTTCTCTAACATATTTCCTACTTATGGAAACAGACAGGGGCTAACACAAGAAGGAGGCCTAATTACTCAATTTCCTTAATTAGATGCCCTCCCTTTTTCCCTCCTAAATCAAGTACTAATCATCTTTCTTGTCAAATTTCAACTCACACCCTTCCTCTTTAATTTTTCAACGTCATGATTTTATCTACTTTATTTAAATTTCATACTCCTAGGATACATGTAAATCGTGTGTCTAACAGTACTTATGTAATATTCTCTTTGTTTCAATGTATAATGTTCTCAGCTCTCGAGATGCTACTTTGATTGTAAGTAACTTGCAAACGATATACTCCGCATGCAACAATTATGAAAATAAAAATTGGTAATAAAAAAATAAAAATTTAACAAGCTAATAATCAAATTTTGTTTATTTTTTAAAAACTTTTGACCAAGTAATTTTTAGTTAAATATTATTGTACCGTTTACTTGTTAGTATGTGAAATGGAACCTTTTAGTGTCAATTATAGTAAATCAACCCCATTAGTTTTTCTAGATGTACAATTGAATCCTATTAGTGTTTTCAGATGTGCAATTTAACCAATTTATATATATATACTTCGAGCCCATTTCCCAAGCAAAAAATTAAATATATATTAATTATATATAATATTTATAGAAATATATATACATAAAACATTGTTTTACTGACAATCTTTTTTTTTTTACCTTCTATGATCATGAAAAATGAAAAAAAATAATTTCGCAAATGATATTTATTTTACACTAATACTAATAATCACAATAAAAGAAGAGTTACAATATACTATAAGTTATGGAACATATAGATGCATGAAAGACGGACATTTTATTTTGCATACAAGACTGTACAAAAATGTATTTGGATTCAATTAATACATAAAATATATATTTTTAATCAAACTAATTTGTCTAAAATATGTAACTGGGTTTATTTGCACATTGGAGAAAGTAAAGAGGTTAATTTCCTACACTTTAAATTTAAAATACCTAACTACACATATAGGAAAGTAGATAGGTCGATTTACTACTTGCCCTCGCTATGTTTCATACTCAGCAAAGGGAGTATACACTGTATACTTCGTACGTCTTTTAATAGGCTACATACATAATTAGATTTGCTGTCGTGATAATAACTCATACACCGTAAGACCGTAAGTCATTGCTTGTAACTTGCAAGTAGTCTATATTTGATTCTTATTAGTCATCGCTTGCAAGGCAAAAAGGAGGATCCTAACTAAATCTATGCAGGTTTGGGCCATATGGGATGGGAAAAAAAATGAGGATTGAGGAAAGAGATAGTTTGAAGGTAACAATGGAATATATTATGCTTAAGAAAGGAAAGTTAAAGGAGTAACTAAAACTAACTTAGGTTTCAATATACTTGTGTTGGTAGCATTATATAAGCTACTTTATATTAGCGTATTATATATTAACTTATCATCAAACGTTATTACAGAGTTAAAAATAACTTTTTTTGAGCTAAAAATCATAAAGACTCCTCATACTAGAATCTTTAGAGTAGTTTAGTTTTTATCGTATATGAAATTTGGCTCGAATAAAATAGGAGAATTTTTTATAAGAAGCAAAGTATTATTATGGTTTTTTTTTTCACGGTCTGAAATGTGCACACATTGGTGATAAGAATCGAACTCCCAATCTCTTGATTGGATTAAGAGAGCTCTAACCACTTGAGTTGGTCCTTTTCTTAAAATAATATTATAGCTACCAGAAGGATCAATTTGTTTTGACTTGGTCTATACAAAATGTTCTTTGCACTAGCTAGCTCCATAAACAACTGCTATTAGGTCTTGTTTTTTCTTAAGCCTTCTACTTAATCGGCTATGTTTCATAGAAATGTCCTGGATTTATTGTAATCAAATTTTATACCTGATTGGTGGAAGAATATACTACTAGCTTGCTCTACAAAAATATACACTCAAAGTATATACTTGGAGAATATTGTTTTTTTGGTGTAAAGAAAAGGAAAAAACAAACAAAACAAACAGAAACTGAAACTAAACACTACGCTTCTTCGAAGATCCTAAGAGATCCTCAAAAAGCACTTCATGTAGACTCATGGGGGGCAATGAAACTCCTCATAGCCTTCCATTAACTCGACCCCATGCTTGCCAATCTGTCAGCCACTTCATTGGCACTTGGAAAATATTGTGTCAGAACGTCATTTATGCAAGTTTGTAACAAGAAAACATTGTACATATGAAGAACATGTACAAGTAAGACCAACTATTATCAACTAGAAGAAGGTGGTAACTTCCAATATGATGCTTAATTATTCACAATACTGCTTTATTCTTTACTATGAGACGGTTGAATTTTTTTAATTAAATTAACTTGACCATTGTTTTTTGTAGTTCAACTTTAACTCCATTTTATTGTAAATTTGGGCCATTAACGAGCTCCCTTTAATGTGTACAGTGTCAAACTGCTTTCGTGATGTTTTCTTTTACACTTTGTTCCATGAGGACATAATGACAAGTACATAGTTCTATAGAACACTCTTAAATTATCTATATCTATATCTATATCTATCTATATAATAAGTACTATTAAAATGCGTTGGAACATGCCACGTCGCATTCCACGTTAGCAGCCAAATACCTAATAAATCACACAACTAATGTGTGTCATCAAGTCATTAATCATTAATACATGACTTTTAAAATTCCCCAAATAAGGATATCAATAACCAAAGCCGAAGAATCAAATTCAAATCTTATTCCACCTTCATTACATAAATATTACTCCAAAGGCACCTACAAAATTCATATGCCAAATCAATAGTCTTTGGCTAATTATTATAATAGTCTTTTCGCGGCATTTTCCCAACAATTAGGTCATATGACATACTATATTACTATCATACTCCTCTACCTCTATATAAAAAGATAAGTTATAACTCATTGTTAACGATCATTGATAATATCATTCTTATTGTCATTCCCTTCATGCTTACCTACCGCAAACAAGAAAATCCACCACTAATAATACTCAACACTTTAATTCATTACTCAATGAGGAATTAATAGAAGGAGATCAAAATTAATTTACGTGCTACGCTCATGCCTCATATAAGTGACCATATTAAAATTGTTGTTCAACCAAAAAAAAAAAACCAACAACAACATATCAATTTGGTGATTTATATCTATATCTGCAACGACCATTCAACATCTAAAAAAAAAGTCTAATAAAAAAATCCAAACATGGGCAACATTGGGGCCAAAAACTATCGATTGGTATTATATTTATTACTGGTGCCATCAAATACCTTTGTACGACCACAAGAAAAAAAAGCTCAGCAAAACAGAAATAAAAAGAATTGTGTGGGTATACATATATCACCAGTATCGCAAAATACTAAGAATAAATAAGAGGAGAATTTTCACATTAAAAATTGTTTCATGCATTATGATTTCTCAATCATTATGTATCGTTTTCACGAAATTTGTGAGCTACTATAAAATCATACAATTATTATTTGTTTTCAATGAGTCGACAATAGTTGTTTCAATATATTATTTGATTTAGTATAATCAAAAACAATTACGTGCATCGCACGGGCCAAAAACTAGTTGTGTAATAATAAGGGAAATTATCTAAGATACCCTTAATGTTTTGTGTTTTTTAGTGATACCCCTCATATTTAAAGCATGTCCACGGTATCCCTTAGGTTTGTTTTTACAAAAAGAATGAGAAGAAACACGACCCGATATGAGTAAAAGTTAATTAAAAGTTATTAAATAATTTTACTAAGTTAGTGTTTGGTAAAATTTGTTTTTTTTTCTGTTTATAAACATTTAGAGCTGATTTTGTTATTTATAATTTTCAAAAGTAATTTTTGTTTCCTATTAAAAAGCTTCTTGGTATGCTTAGAAAAAAAGTACTTTTAAAAGTGAAACCTTTTTCACTTCTCGATTTTTTTTTTTTTTTGGTTTGTTTTGAGAAATAAAGAATTAGTTGGTTAACAACGAAACATTTTTTTAGATAACATAACTACTTTTGCTGTTTAAAATAGAAAAAAAATTAATTGTTACAAAACACGCCTTCTTTGAAAGATAGATTTGCAAGGTAAAACTAGTATGACGCGAAAAATTCCGGTTATAATGGTGGTGGCAGTGGTTAAATTGATAGTTGGTGAAGGTTGACAGTGGACATGGCCACGGTCGCGGTGCAGTGGTGATGTTTGTGGCTAGGGTGTGGGAGAAGATATTGAGGTAAGGATTGGGTTATGTGTTAAACATGTATTATTAGTTTATTTCTTAATCCTTAAAAAGCTTAATTGAATTTAATGTTAACGATGTTAAATCTACAACTTTTTTCGTCAAAAATAAATCTTGTTGGTATCATAGATAGATCCCAAAAGTATAGGGACCACTTAAAAAAACACGAAATCTCAAGAATACCATGGGCAATTTCCCTAGTAATGATACAAAATTTTCCTATTAGTTTAAAGTATAGCATGAAATCGTCTCTTTTAAGTTAAAACTAGAAGGCCAGTGCAGCTTTTTAAGTGGTCATTTTTTTCCATACTGATGAAAAGTGAGAAATTTTAAATCAAGTGTGACTAAGTCTATTCTAAGTAGTGTAAGATAAATCGTCTTTTTAGATAATCTACTCTTCTTATTAACAATGAATTTATGCATCCAAATGTGACAACGTAAAAAAAAAAAGATTTCTTAATTGAACTTCATTAATACTTTTTGGTAACTTTTTGAAAAACTTTTGATAAATATTACTTAAATTGTTCAGATATAAATGATAACTGAGAGCGAAACTAAAAGTTCATATTGAGGAAGATTGCTAATGTTTTTATTTTAAGTGAATAGAATGTGGCAAAATGTGTTTAGTTGTACATTAATAGTTAGCTAACCATGCGAAATTCTATATACATTAGAGGGCCATACTTTTCTCTCATTTGCAAATGAAGTAGGAGTCATGAGAAAGTGTGTTTCGTGCAACTAAATAAGTTTTACGTGTCATGCTTACATGAAGTTAACTTCTCATATTATATTATCATCAACTAAATGACCACTTCCTTTAAAAAAAACAATATGACCACTTGGGCTCTGTATTTTAGCGATATTAGTTCTTTTCGACTTCTTTTAGTTGATTTTTCAGTTTTAATTACTTTAACTTTCTTTCAATTTTAATTTAGTTTCTTTCAATTTCAATTACTTCCACTTTCTTTCAACTTCTTTTAAATTTTATCAGTTAGTTTATTCCAGTTCAGCTAGTGTCAACCGAAAAGAACATGACCTTCGTTAGTTGAGCTTTTATTTTTGAGAAAATTACATACATCGATGTATCAATTTATTTGTAACATAGTTTTACGATATCATGTAAAGGTATGTCTCTTTTCGAACAATTATAAGGGTCTACTTTATTTTTATGTATCTATACAAGTGAAACAAGCAATAAAGGATTCGTAGCATCCATTTATGAGGTGTTTTCACTTCGGATATTTTTAGTTTTTACCATTTCCAACAAGGGAACAGTTCCTTCACTGTGAGGGTAATTTGGGGATAGATTATTCTTGTGTAAAAATGGTGTGATAAGAAGACGGAGTTTGGGGGTTTCAGAAAAAGGAAAAGGGAATAATTGTAAGAAAAGGAAAAATTTCCAGAAAAGTCCAATCCAAGAGTACGGGAAAGGTCCACTATTTGCCTCTTTTGTTCTCCAAGCGACCAATGGCCTTTCTTTCTCGTGTACCTCGTATTAAATTCCTCTCTCATTTTAACACAAATTTATGCTAACCGGCCTCCCCTGCGTTTAGTGTTCACTCGCTCATGTAAAAAGGCAAAGCCAATAATGTACTACTGACAATCTTCTAGTAATAGGAGTACATTGCACTTGCCCCTAATTTCCTAGCCTTCGCTACTAGTGGTAGTTTTCCAATTCAAAATTCCTTTTCAAGTTAGGAACAAGAAAAGGGGTAATATACAGCAACGTCTATCTTTAAAAAAAATCCTGCTCAGTTGCAATTTGTCTGTAATCAATTAGTTGAAGTTTGCTTTTACATTGTATATGGTGTTTTACAGACAAATGTCCGAGACCCATGAACAATTA
The DNA here is from genome assembly GCA_901111285.1 of Corrigiola litoralis. NCBI lineage: Eukaryota > Viridiplantae > Streptophyta > Magnoliopsida > Caryophyllales > Caryophyllaceae > Corrigiola > Corrigiola litoralis. Next base: position 655 of record CAAKMY010047697.1, on the reverse strand, counting down.
AGAACTTGCATTTAAAAAGTTAGTTTTCTCATAGTTTAGTTTTCTCATAGTTGGAGTAAATGAAGTTAGACAATGCCCCCTAATTAGTAATGAAGTGGTTGGCTTAGTATGATAGTACGTCACTGGTGAAATTAGTTTGCCGTTTGCTAGACATTGTTTATGAAAGGCTATTGGCACTCATAATTCCATTTTTAGTGATATAAGATTATAAGATATCATTCACACAAGTATTTGACTCGTACGATGTACGGACATGTTATTGTTGTAATTTTATAAGAATTGATATTTGTTAGTGACTTTTATAATGTTCTTTTGTTTGTCGGTTTTGTTCTCATATATGGCAAATATCTTCCATTTATCATTTTTTATCCATGTTCGAATAGGGTATACATAATTTTGCATGTCAATATACGGTGGTTTATGACTGATTTATTATCTGATTAGGCATGGCATGTGGTGCATTTAAAGTATGTTAACTTATGAGGCATATTTATTACCTTTTTGTTTATTTTCTTTAAACTTTTTTTTATTAAATGAGTTAGGCTATTGTGGGCCATACATGTTGGTGACATGGAAATCCATGTGGCGTGCTCATGTGATTTTAACGCCTTTTAATAGTTTTAGATTTAGATAGATAGGCATAGGAATAATTGTC
>CAAKMY010047695.1:0-13560 GCA_901111285.1 Corrigiola litoralis | reverse complement strand
AATTATGCATATTCAATTTATGTGACAACAATTACTCAAAATATTTTAATCTGTTTAAGAATTACTTTGTTGTGGAAATATTTGAGAATATATTTGAATTATCCGTAATTATAAAATATATTTACTTAAATTTTTTAAATTATCGGAAACATATCCCACACCTCTTTTATAAACGTTTTTTCTTAATGTTAAGTACCTTGACAATGTAAGCATGCGCTCATGGCCAATATGCCATTGACGTTGAAACATTCATATGCAAATGACATATGAAGATATCGCTACATTAATCAACCAACAAAACAATTATCATACTAAAAGGGACCAACATGAAAATAAATAGTAAACAAAACATACACGAATCAATTACAAACCGTGCATCGCACGGGGAAAAAACTAGTTGTTGTTATAAGAACATGCTTTGCTTGCTCAAGTAACGAGTTTGACGATCCCCTTTTACAAATTTTGATTCTTTTTTTGTAAAGAATTGAACTTATTCTATTTTGTTTACGCCTTTCCTTTTCTTATTTATTCTATCTTAATTGTGCCCTCGAAAAGAAAAAAGTCGTCTGACGTACATAATTGTGCAAACCCTACTCAATAATCCTAGATCCACCACTGACATAAAAAATACATTAACAACATAAACAACATCAAACGTATACAAACATGATAACGAAGGATCGAGCGAGATCGTTCACATCATTCTAACAAGGCGAATCAAGGCGACCAGCACTACCGCGTGTCTCTTAAGAGCCTCTTATCAAATTTATTGCTTTATACTTAGCAATACTTTTTATGTATAAGATCTAGATTTTAATATTGTTGCATGTTGAAAATGATCAATAACAACTTTATGTGCCATAAAATCTGTCTATATCTAATATATTTAGTGTGTGACCATATTTGACATCATACTTGCATGAATATATGATTTAAGGCTATAAGTATAGAACAATGCAATCAGCAGGCGTGGTACACCTTATCGATGTTCTATCTGGACTATTTTACTCCCGAGTCCGAGTCATCCATGAAATGCTCAGATTCGAGGCTGTAGCCCATATTGAATTTTACATCTCATGTATTTTCTTGAATCATTGGCTAGATTTGAAAGACATACGGTTTATAAGGCACCACAAGATCTCGGTGGCGACTCCCTCACGATGCACAAAATGGACCAGAAGGCAAACAAACTGCCTCTGGGATCATTAGGCTTATGTGTCACTACTGGTGGCGCAACCTAGCCTTGTCATCGCCACTTGTGGCGCAACCTGGCCTTGTGTGTCGCCACTGGTGAAGTAGCCTGATCTTCTGTGTTGCCACTGGTGGCGCAAATCTGGTTATCCACGCTTCTGTTTTCAGCATCCGACACACCATGCTAGTCGTACTTTCCAGTCCTGCAATCAGGAACTCAGCCACACAATGAGTATGAGAACCTAAAAATCAAAGGAGCGGTACAAGGGCCCCTAACCCTGCCGGATCCTGCCCCTACACGGTGGTTCTCGTGAGACTCCTATCTTCCTAAAACAGGCGGCGGGTCTTGGTGCTCACATACTCAAGTGACATGTTTGAATTAGAGACCAAAAGGAATTTCACCACCCACCTTAACTAGTCGAAACGACGTAGATAAGCGTTATGGATTTTTTGTGTGCAGATATATATACAGATATAAATAATTACTATTAAAAGATGTTGAATGCATGTGAACATGCCACGTCGCATTCCACGTCAGCTCCAAATCCACAGCCACATCATCAAATACCTAATAAATCACATAACTAATGTGTGTCATCAAGTCATTAATCGTTAATATATGACTTTTAAAATTCTCCAAACACGGATACCAGTAACCGAAAAATTAAATTCAGGTCTTATTCCACCTTCATTACACGAATGTAACTCCGAATGCACCTACAAATTAATATGGCAAATCAATAGTCTTCGGCTAATTATTGTAATAGTCGTTTCGCGATATTTTCCCAACAATTAGGTCATAGGACATACTATATTGCTATCATACTCCTCTACCTCTATATAAAAAGATAAGCTATATATAACTCCTTCTTAACGATCATCGATAATACCATCATTATTGTCATTCTTTTCATGCTCACCTACCACAAACAAGAAAATCCACCACTAATAATGCTCAAAACTTTATGCATTACTCAATGAGGAATCAATAGAAGGAGTTCAAAATTAATTTACGTGCTACGCTCATGCCTCGTAGTGACCATATAAAAATTGTTGTTCAACACAAAAAAAAATCCAACGACAGCATATCAATTTGGTGATTTATGCTATATTTACAGCGACCATTTAACTTCTACCAAAAAAAGTCTAATAAAAAAAATTATAAAACATGGGCAACATTGGGGCCAAAAATTACCGGTTGGTATTATATTTATTACTGGTGCCATCAAGTACCTTTGTACGACCACAAAAAAAAAAAAGCTTGGCAAAACATAAATAAAAAGAATTGAGTGGGTATCGCAAAATAATAAGAATAAACAAGAGGATAATATTCACCTTAGAAACTGTTTCATGTATTATAAGTAATGTCTCATTTTCACGATATTTGTATGCTCCTATTAAATTATACAATCATTATTTGTTTTCAATGAGTCGAAATAGTTGTGTCAAAATATTATTTGATTTAGTATAATAAAAAACAATTCCGTGCATCGCACGGGCCAAAACTAGTTTACTTTGATTTGTCAATCTAATGGGCTATATAACATGTCTATGATCAATGGCTAATATCTAACGTCCACTTTTAGTATAAAAGTCCATCGTGAGTAGCAGACATGGAAGGAATATATTCATTAGCATTTCACCATTCATGCTCTTCATGTAATTTTTTCCTTTCCTTTCCCCAGCCACAACGATTTGTATAAAGTTCACAAAAGAGTCATGATAAGAACTTTACCATCAGAGCATGGTGTCCCTCATTAAAGAAAACCAGCATTGTAAATTTGTAACGTTTACATATCTCTTACAATTTTACACACAAGGATAATAGAAATTACAATTATGAACAGTACAGTACTGATCAAAACAACCAACCACAATACGTACAGGCAGGCAGGCAGCCATGCAGCCAAAAACTCCACTGAATGGTCCAATTCAAGAAGAAAGTCAACATGGCAATAAACAGGTATCACCTCTTCCCGAAATTCCCAAGGGTGAAAAACACCTAGAGCTTTTTCACCTGAGTGAAAAACAGAACATCTGTACTGTGTTTGTCCTAACGAAAATTAAGTTGCAGTTAATTGCTCTTGCCAAAAGATTGAATTCCAGTGAAGGAGACCCTGCCAAAACCCAAATGACCAACCTGGTATAACTCCATTAGAACCTTATCAGCCTCGAACGCTGCACAAAAGCTTTTCCTTTCTTCCAATTCTTCATCATTGCCGAATTCGAAAATTATGTCTGATTTCCCCTGACTAACCCGCCCAGTAATGAGATTTATATCCCTATTACTCATGGCAATGTCGTGCTCGATGCTAACCTCACTGAATTTATTGCACTTCCTCTTGTTCTTCCTTCTACGCAAGCATCTTCTTCCAACTAAATACGGTACCTTGACAAAGGCAAGTGCTAGAAGACTGACAAGTGCTAAAGGGCAGCAACAGACGGCCACACAGTCAGCAATCAACGCAGCAGCACATGACCGACAGTGCTTGCCAGAGCAGTCAAGTGAATCTGCTGTTTCTTCAGATTTGAAGCCGCTGTTCCTATTTGTTGATGATGATCTGCTATGGTGATTTGATCTGGATCTGGAATCTTTAAGGGTCTGGTTCTTGCCAGACATTTGAGGCGGATTCTCTTCCATTTTGATGCGACTATAATCCTAGCTAAACCCTGCAGAAATTAAACCATTAGCTAGGGACTGGTGCTGTGTGGGGAGCCTCTCAGCGTTATCTATTATTAGAGGTACAGTGTTTGCTAGGGAGGTATTTTTGTGCTAGTTATACATACAAGGAAATGCAAGCCTCCACCTCCCCCGGCCGTTCCAATGCATATGTGATATAACCTTAGTAACTCGCAGGGCAGCTAAGTATTTATTGATGGCATAGGAAAGAAGTAGTTCTACTACTTGCCCACCACCTAAGGATTAGTACCAGTAAAATTCTAAACCCTTAAGGTCAGAATTATATGGTTTATGGCAAGATCCAAAGTACACAAATAAGAGAAGGTCTCCTTTTAAAAAACCGAATGTACTATCTAACAAAAATCTCAAATGAACCTTAAAAAGACAAAATATAGGCATTTTACAAATCAATCTCACCCCCAACTCTCCTAGAAACGAGATATATAGTATCAGCGAAGTCATTTGCCGAAATAAAATTCCTTTGCTCATCTCAATGGTCTTCGAATAATTGTCCCAATAGTAAACCATTAATGTTAACATCAAAGTAACAATGACACCAATCCGTTGTTTGTAAAAGCCACTTACAAGTTAAATGGCAGCTCTTGATCGAGTTATGTGTACACATGTAAAGTCAGAATATATCTGAACGCTATGTATATCTGTAACAAATTATTTTGTACTACATGTCCACATATACAATAGAAATAATGCAATATAGTACCAAATATAAGGTTCATACTGGCCACATAATATATTAATATCTCATGTTGTATTGTGTCCCTGATGTGATGAATGATGATTGCAATTTGGTCATTACTTCTGATAGGACGAAAGAACTCCACCCAGAATGTTTTGCATTGTGATCAAGATGAATGAAATTTCCATATGAAAGTGAACAAGAACATGACAAGTTTTCATCGCTGCTTGGTTAATTACTGCAACATTGTTAACTAATGATTGCTCATAGGATGAAGAAATACTTGTATTCTGATGGAAAATTGTTAAATTGGTACAGTAAGTAATTGTAAGTTTGTAACTTGGAGTTTGACAGATATAAAGGGCATGCTGGTAATTAAGATTGCATTCCTGATATCCAGTGATAAGAAGTTTTGTTGTCTTGGGAAGCTGTGGGTCTTTCACAAAAAAGTGACCTAGCAAGGGGAATGTGAGTTTGCTACTAAAGAATACACCCACTAGTCAGAAACCTCCCAAATTTATGTATAACTTACCCTTGGAGGATAGTGTATATAAATTTCATCCAGCCCTTCATGTCTCTTACCTTATTTAGCTTTCTAACAAGTCCCCTTTACCTTAACCCCATATTCTGCATTTAATTGTCCACGGAGCTTTATGCCTCTGGGTACCCACTACCCACATACACAGAACGATAGGATGCATTTTCAAGTCTCGTCAGTTATTTCTTTTTCCTCCTTCGTCTAAATGTAGTACTATATATTAATTATTCGCTGGCATTTGTTTAAGATTCTAACCTTTCAATGCCTAATTTGTACAGGGTAAATCTTAAATCATTGCAGAGCTTGTGTCACTGTTTACTACTCCACATAACAATGGCTTAATGAGGAAATTAGACACTGCTATCACTATCGAGTTACAACAAAAGCTCTATGCCATGAATTGTGATAGTGGTGTGACAGTGGTAGACGTAAAAAACAGTGACCTGAAAAAAATCCTATGTAAAGCCTTCTGACTTATTTCTGTTTTTTGTGTAACAAAAAAAGTTTAGGTCAAAGTATTGGCCTACCCACTCTACCCTCAACTCGGTAAGCACTTGCCGAAGATGCGTCAAGGCTTAAGACGGGGCGACTTATTTGTGTTTAGATAGAGAGAAATAGAGGGGAGGGAAGGGGGAATGATGGTTCTAAAATCCTTTATTTGGATAACAATAAGGGCGGGGAAGGAAAAGGAAGGGAAATCATGAACTAACCATATTCCCCAAAAAATAAAAAGAAACTTGGAAGTAAAACCCTCTTCTTTTTTTTTTTTTTTTTTTTTGACAAAGGGGAAATAAACAGAAAAGAAACTAAAATCTACAATCCAGAGGAGGGATAACAGACACCCTTCTCCTACAAGCTTTAGCAAGCTGATGAGCTTGATCCACTTGGCTTCTATCAACCTTCAAAATGAAGCAGCAATCCATTGTTTCCGTTAAAACCCTCTTCTTACTCTTACAAGTATCCACTTCCTCTATAAATACTCTCTCCTCCTCGGCTCCTCACCTCCCCTTAATTCCTCCCTCCTTTTACATAATGGTAGAAATTTCTGTTTCCTCCCCACCTCTCCCCTTCCCTTCTTTTCCTTCTTTTTCCCTCCCCTTCTTTTCCCTCCAATTTATCTATCCAAACACGCATTTAAATAGTTTTTGCACCTAATCATGTCTCTCTAATTGAACGAGCAGTATACTACACCGTTTGATCAATGAACCAACCATGCATGGCTTACACGAGACAATCTTTTGTATCAACCGAAAAAAGGATCATATTAACAAATGAAAAACGCTTGAATTCTCCATAACAAGAAATCCCCCTTTACCTTTATCTCCCTTGCACATACTCTAAATTTATCTAAGTCGCCAAAAGGCAGCAGAGTAACTTGCTCCACAAAGTCTATTGCCTATTGGTCATTATCCAACGGTTAATACACTTCAATCATTATATTGATTTAGTGCCATGAAATCAATCATATGGAAAAGGCAAATCTTAAAACAAATTATTGTTATTGAGAGAAATGCAAACGATTCCACTTAGTATGTGTTTGGCCTAACTTTTGGAGGTGTTAATCAAGCCAAAATTGTAAGATAGGCCAAACACTTTCTTTTAAAAAAACCGAAAATGATTTTTGAAAAACCCCAAATACATTTTTTGACCCCAGAAGCACCAAATTACAACTTCTATTTCTGCTTTTTCAAAAGCTATTCTCTATATGAAGAATTTTTTTTTTATTTGTTTCAATATCTCATAAATATAATATTCCATTTTTCAAGTGAGGAAACCTTTTATATTTGTTTCAAAATTATTGTTTAGAAATAATTTGTTCAAACACTCTTAAATTATTAAAAATAATTCTTCATTAAAGTAGGCCAAACTCGAAAACTTTTTCCTAAAACCAATTTTTAGATAAACTACTTTTTAGAAACAAAAACTATTTTATAAAATTAGGCCAAACAAACGCTAGTTAGAACTTAGGAGCTTCAATTTATTTTATCATAACGAAATCATAATGCATCCGCCTTTTCATTTCAAAGTATTTCCTTACAAGTCCTCAGACGTCTTAGACATTAATTATTGTCAATTATTGCATTTATATGTTTCGCACCATATTAACACAAACATAAGAAAGCAGTAACAAAATCAGGAGGAGAAACTAATTCCCCATAATAGTAATGGGGCAATTTTGAACATATATTTATGGTGTCCACCTTTCACAAGGATATCATTAAGACTTGTGAGAAAACCGTTTTAAAAAATAGTGAATGTTACAATTTTCTTTTTGTTTTTTTTTTTTATGAAAACACGCTCACAATTTTCCTTTCCGAAAAGAAGCATAATACATTAATGGGTACTATCCGAAAGCGGTATCTTATTTTCCTATGTTATTACCACCAGAAAATATGCGGTCCACACACCTGTATATGGTCAAAAATTGTCATATCGAATATGGGGTATCACCTGTGGGGATTGTCTCCAGTACTCACAATAACTGGATCTTCCAGTACTAACTTATATGAGTGACACGTGTAAGGGACCAAAATAAACGGTCTAGATTTACAAAACCCATCAGACTTACCATGTGAGAGAACCCCAAACAAAACCCATCAGACTTACTCCCTTCTCCAAGCAACACACCACCTCCCTCCCTTATTGCCATCAAACCACCTTCTTCCCTCCATGCTATTTCACTGTACGACAACCCAAGCCAGACTCCCTCCTCCATCTCTCTCCTCCGTCAACCAAAACACAACAACGGTGACCGGGTTTGGCGACGAACATGCCCGACGGGGCCTTAAGGTGACAAATACCCAAATGGGTTGAGCCCATCCCCATTTAACACTCACACGTGTTAGGGTGGTTGTTTGTTCGGATCGGCGGCGAAGCCGACGCCATGAGGCCGGAGTTAGGGTTTAGCGGCGGCGGGATTCAAACCCTTAACCCGAACTTCGGCCACCATGCAACGGGAACGGATCAACGGAATGGTGAAGGTCAAGTGGGGTTGTCATCGTTGGTGGTGGGGGTAGCTGAGTCGTGAATGTCGGGGAGGAAGGTGAATAGATGGTCTGCAGTTTGTAAGGGTGGGGGAATGGTGTCGCCGGCGCAGAGCGTGGTTATAATCCTCGTGGTGGAGGTGGCGCTTGTTATGGGGTGGTTGTGGTTTGGTGGCTGCCATTGTTTAGGGTGGGGAGGTACAATGCAGGGAGGGGGTAGATGGTGCATTGAATGAGAAGGAAGATCTACACCATTTATTTTGGTCCCTTACACAGTTACACGTGTCACTCATACAAGTTAGTACTGGAAGATCCAGTTTTTGTGAGTACTGGAGACAAGCCGGACATGGGTATCACATCTCAAGCCAAACAAAAAGTCAATATCTTAAACTGTTTTTTTTATTTTGGGTTCCTCTAAATTGTGAGTGTAAGAAAACTCGATGGAGACTCCGATCCATGGTGTTCTGTAACGATACAGTTAAATATTTATTTTCCTGCGTTCTTTCACCCTCTTATTTGATAAATAGGCTAAAAGATACAATAAACCGAATAAGACTGATCTCATAAATTAGAGACACGGGCATATGGCTCAGCCTTGTACCCCTTATTTGATAGACTGATCTCATAAATGGAGTAAAATCTTCGCCCGTCAACCAAAACATACACAGGGTTAAAGAGAAGTTTTTGCGAAGCTACGATAAGAGTTTGGAAAAGTGGAGTAGACAAGGGGACCCCTTTGCATTTTCCTACCACATTGTTTCTTTTCCAGAAGCAGAAACTTGAAAATTGACGAATGCAAAGAAACTTCGCAATAACACATAACATTACAAAGTTCTCACCAAAAAAAAAAAAAAAACATACTCTATACAATAGAGGAAACACTACTTCTGAACTTACCTCTCATGCGCTATAGCACGGAGGAAAGATAACCCAATATCTCCAACTGCATTCGAAACACTGCCACTTCAACTGCTACTTACTAGCCGTCTCTATCGAAGCGGCGTCGTTTTGGGCATACACAGTGATAGTATTAGAGAGAGACGTTCTCAGAAAGCAGCAGAGGTTGCACTTGCTGATCTGAAAGTGTTGATCTGATTTAAGCATTGTCTACTTTGCACTCCAATATAGTATAGTACTACAAGAAATATAATGCTTCTTGGTACTTTGTCACTCTTTTTATTTCTCTGCCCTATGAATACAATGTAGGGGGTGCGTCAGCTACTGAGCCAGGGGGTTTTTTAAATGGGCAACTGCTTGTTTAGTAACTCTCACAAACTGGCACTTTTTAGTTATTTTATTAAGTGTCGTAAATCTTCATTAACAACAAAGCATTTTTGGGAATCTTCAATTAAATTAAACAATCCATGCATAGGGGGAAAAGAGAGTGAGACTGCATGTTTATGTTTCCCAATGACAGCGAATACTGAGGAAACTTTGTCTCGCTTCTTCAACTTCCTCTGTGTCAAGTGTCAACCCACCCACCTGCTATGCTCTTCCGTTTTGACAAGGCTGTTTTGAGCAAGTAACAGCCTAACAAGAGAAGGGTTATAACGGGTCCAACAAAGCTAGGTAATAATCTTATTCCGCTAAATAAGTACTTCCTCCGTAAATTATACTCCCTCCGTCTTCTAAAGATTGTCAACTTTTTAAAATGTAAAAAATTAAGGATCACAATTTATTTCTTTATCTTTTTCTTAAATGTTAGATTGCTTCCCCAAAAAGATGATCACTAACACCAAAATCTCTTAATATCATGGTAATGAAAGCAAGTTTGGTGGGAGAAATTGATGAATTGACAAAAAAAAAAGATGTTAATATGAAAAGTTAATTAATGATGTATTTTTAGCTCCTTTACCTTGACACTTTTTGTGGACGGACTATAATAGAAAATTTGTCAATCTTTAGAGGACGGAGTGAGTAACATTTTTTAGCAACTGTAATCCATTCTTAAAATTTCATTACTTTCTATTTTAAAACTTTTTTTAAACAACTCAAAGGATAAACTTTAAAGGTAAATGTCATATATTGGGCCCACATATTACATGGACTGAATTTAATTTGTCTACATTATTAACACACTTACACCTATATTAACGTAAAATATCCCTCCATTTAATGAGAACCAATAAACACCACTACAAATCTATCCAGGTAGGGTCTAAAGGTTTGGTTTATAAGGTCCATAAACACTGCTTGAGCGTTCGTTAAATCAAATCGCATCACCGTGAATCATAGTGTCCATAACGAGTAGAAAATGCAGTCTTGGGTACGTCCTCATCTGCGACTCGCATCTGATAGTATCCGGATCGAAGGTCAATCTTCGAGAATACAACAACTCCCTTCAATTGGTCGAACAGGTCATCGATCCTAGGTGAAGGGTACTTATTCTTAATCGTTACTTGATTCAGCTCGTGGTAGTCGATACATAACCTCATGCTACCGTCTTTTTTCTTGACGAACAAAATTGGGGCTCCCCTAGGTGACACACTTGGTTTCACATACCCCTTCTCCACAATCTCATCCAACTACTTCTTCAACTCTTTCATCTCAGTAGGGGTAATTCTATAGGGTGATTTGGCTATAGGTTTAGTCCATGGCTTAAGATCGATTTTGAACTCTACTTCGCTGTTGGGCGGCATTCCCGGAGTCTCTTCTAGAAAATACGTCGATGAACTCACTCACAATAGGCACGTTACTCAAGGTACTGAATTTCCAAATCTCTAACATGACATAGGATAAGTTTAGGTCCCTTATAAGTTCTTTCACCAACTTCATGACTGAAATGATTTTCACTCTTGGTTCAAAGGCTTCTCCCTTAAAAGTTGCTCTAACTCTCTTGGGTCCTCTAACACGGATTTTTCTCTGCCAACAGTCGATGTTCGCTCGTCGAGCCATTAACCAGTCCATTCCAATTATTACATCGAAGTAGGGTAAAGGCAACTATATCAAATTCACCTTAAAGTCAATTTCTCCTATCCATATTGGTACTTACATATATATTCTATTGCAGGTAACTATATCTCAAGATGGTAGTTGTAAATCAAAAGTTATAGCCCTAGGGTTCTGTTGATCTAAATTCTTTGCCAAAATAACATATACAAACGAGTGTATCGCACCACAATCAAACAGTACATGTGTTATAACTAAGTTGATGAGTAGTTTACCGTTCACCATATTTGAAGCCTTTGCTTTCTCTCTGGTTGCTGCATAAATATTTTCCACGGGCTTCCTCAACCCTTGGGCTGCGTTGACAGTCCCGACATGCTTATTGACAATTGCAAACTTTGACTGATTCGTAGCTAAGTTCGGATTATTGCTATCAGTTCCTAGAGCTCCCTGTATCCTTGACTGAGATCGGTTCCACGATCTATATTTCGAATTTGTTGGAGGTTTTCTGACCTTCTTGCTAATGCAGTCAACCTCAAAGTGGCCCGGAATTCCACACCATGCAGTTCAATTTTGTGCCATCGCACCTAAATCCAAGATGTGTTTCCTTATGACATCTAATGGAGTTAGTGGGTCTATCTCCTCCATTCTGGCTACCACGATTCTCAAACCCTCCAAAATATTTTTGATCTCCCTTCGAACTTGCCCTTCTTGGATTGGTTTCCATAATAGTTTCCTTCAAAGTCTCTCCTTTTTTGGCCAACATCAAATCCCAACTCTGCGTTGTTAATCTCAAGGTTGTAGGCTCTCTCGTAGACAGTTGCCACATGGAACATAGTTTCTCCATGAAAAAGACCCTTTATACTATTGTTCATTTCTTCTCAAAAACTCTTTATGTCTAGCTTCTTGAGTCATTGGATGAACAAAACGTTCCAAATCCATGAAGTTGTTATAGAACTCCCTCACTGACAACTTGCCTCGCTCCACTTTCTCAAATTCATCCCTCTTCGCCCTACACAAATGTTCAAGAATGAATTTGCGCTTTACAAGAACTTTCAATTCCTCCTGGTTACTCTCAAGATGTTATGGAACACCGGCCATTCTCTTCGTCTTCAGGTGTAGACGTCAAAAAATCTTCATCTATGGTTCGCCAATAGATTCAGCAAACTCTCTCATGTATATGGCTATCCTGGCCCAATACTCTGCTGGACATCCTACAAGTATAAAGATCTTATCCATCACCCCGATCCAATCTTCAAATTCCACAAGGTCACCCTTCGCGTTAAAGGTTGGAGGTTTCTTTCTCTGCACATTATTAGACATGCTTGCTAAGGTTTGGACAGGTGGTTGGTTAGCTTGATGTCCTTGGTTCTGATTCTGGCTGGTTCATAATAATGAATTTGTTCAAGGTTGCCTGGAAGTTTGCATTCAAATCTTGCACGGTTCGCATAAGGTTAGCATTTTGAGCAACCAATTGCTCCACAAGGTTTTCTAGGTCTGTAGAGTCACGTCTTGGCGGCATTCTATACAAGAAAATACGTAGGTTTTTCATTTGCATTCTAGTGTAACGTACTATATAAATTCATACGCATGCCTTCACAAGTGTAAAATTCAAAGGAAAATAGAATTGCGATTATATGTAGCATGTTGTTTGCTTGTAGAAGCAACATAGTTCATAATCCATCGATTAAATCAATCAAGGCATCACAAAATCATATGTATGGCGAATGTCCAATAATAAAGAATAGAATTGTAATGTCTCAATAATAACTACAAAGCCTGAGTGCGCTCTATATGAAATAAAGTACTAAAGTCTATGTGCGAAATCATGCTAAATGTAAAAAATCAATGTCAAGCAATGACTAAAAGAGACTAAACAATCGAGTTCTTGACATTAGGGTTGTAGTGTGCTTCTAAGACCACGTCATCTATCTCGTCGCCACTGTAGTAATCACTGAAACCCGATGTCTCTAATCCTGACAAAGTAGAATCTGGATGCACTGAAGGCGTTGGGGAAGTAATTACATTGTCCTCTTCCATGACATCCTCATTGTCGTCGATCGATTTCACCTCGTTCAATACGCAGTTAGTAGTAGTTGGAACCTCATGTGCTGGTTCTACCTTAGGCTCAACTTCTATATCCTGGTCATCTCCCGTGGGATCAACAAGCTCCATATACTCAAACCTAGGACTCACTCTAGCCATATTCTCGTTTTTAGTCAAGTCTTGAGAAGGTCTAACCCTTATAACAAAGGTATCTAAGTAAAAATCATCAAAAGAATTGTAGGGTTGCTGCTATGCAGGCCTCTTACCTTTCTGCTTCTCACTCAAAGGTTCAGAAGATGGTTCTTTAGGATTTGTGGGTGGAGTAGGTTCGAGAGGTGTCATAGGAGTCTCAAGCGCTACTGGTGGATTCACTCTAGCAGCCATAACTTTGCTCGCAGATTGGAATTGTTCAATCTTCAACATGAACTCTAAAACACGTAAGTCAAACACATCTTCACCTCTATCCACTAGACCTAAGCAAGTAAGGTTCTATAGCATTCTCAGTTAGGGGTAAAAGTTATTTGGACTAAGTCCAAAG
>CAAKMY010047689.1:0-23290 GCA_901111285.1 Corrigiola litoralis | reverse complement strand
TATATATATATATTCTCTTTGTTTTGTTGTTTTAGAGCTTTTACATCCCAGATTTATTCCTTCTTTATATTCCCTCCGTCCCAATCATTTCACCCCATATTTCATGTTGGGCGTCCAATCCATTTCACCCCACTTCCTTTTATGGTATACCATTAACTTTCTAAATGTAAAAAAAAAACCCTCACATTTTCAGGAAAAGGTTCACCATCCACTAGCATTTCATACTACCTAAAAAAGTTACCCCCCTCAACTTATCTTCCACTCGTTACCTACCTCAAAAAAACGAAATGAAGACATAAGAAACGTATAGGATTGTATTATGTTGAACAAGCTTATAATAAATAACGAATTGTCATGTTGCAAGGTGAATCCCGATGATATTAATTACAGTACCCCTTATCTCATATGAACATCTATATAAATTCCACAACTGTAAATGCGATGCAGGTATACACAAGGACGGAGAAGGATGGGGGACGAGGAGGAGGATGGAGGCCACACCAACGGAAACAAACTGGTCTGGACGAAAAGAAAAACCTGTGGTATGAATGACATGCCTTGGCTAACATATGCAACAAATACCAAGGCAGACACTTTCTACAAAATAAAAAAGTGTGGTTCGCGAAATGCACTTTGCACCTATAAGACGATGAAGGTATGACACTTGGATCAAGAGGCCAGACTCTGAAAAGACAAGCAGGTGAAAATATCTTAGGTCGAACGTTTACTATGACTGCTTTTCTCAGATCCACCACTGCCATTGAGGCTCTTATAGGTCTCCCTGCTCAATCTCATAGAATCGCTCAAGTCAGAATTTCTTGCGGAACGGCTTACAGGGTTGTACTTTTGAGAGGCAAGGTACGATAAAGCTGTGACAACATCAGCTATTACAGGTCGTAGATTGGGTTGTTCTTGCACACACATGGCTGCAATAGCAAGAGCTTGATACAATGCTCTAGAAGAGTAGTGACCTTGCAGAGCTGGATCAGCCATCTGTAAGAACTTACTTCTGTCTCTGAACAAAGGTCTTGCCTGTCATCAAAAGTTTGAAAGTCAATCACCCTGCAAATTGCATAATGATTTTCTTAGAAAGAGTTAATAATCAAGCACAAAGGCCTTAAATAGTTTTAGTTCAGAAATGTCTCACATTACATATAGGAACTAATTTGAGTCCACTCTAATAGACCTAACGTTTGAACTTACGGAGGACTTCCAGAGAAATCCATGGGAGCCTAACAACAAGTATTATCGGTGAGGCAGAGGGTCCAAGGAAGAATTGCCAATGTACGATATGCTTGTTCTAATGTGCCTCAGCGTCCAGATATAGCTCAGAGGACCACCAAAACAAGAACAAACTAGAAATTAAACTCGATTATAACGGCTATTCTCACACACACAGAGGCTGCTACCTCAGCAATATTCTAATGGCAGTGTCTGTAGCCAATGGAGAAGTATTGGTCACTACCTCTGTGGTGGAAAAATTTCAAGTGGCAACTGCAAGGGGTGGAGAGTTGCTGTGATGTGATGCTAGTGCCACCAATGGTTGTCTAAGCTTGGTCCAGTTCCGTGGGCTTTCCACCAATGGCTGTGATGTTCTCAGGGGACCGAAGGTGGGTTCTCTGTAGTGAATTAATGGGAAGCAGAGCACTTCAGCCAAGATTGATGCCATGAGGGAAGTTTCCTTACATGAGTTCAACAGCATGACAGGTGCAACAGTTAACCCTTTTGACTGAATTGTTGGATTCTTATGAGTTATAATGATTTGTTTAGAGCCAACTGAATTACCTCCTCATAGAGCTTATGAACATAAATTTCATTTAAAAGAGGGGACACAACCTGTGAATGTTAGACCCTATAGGTATCATGTCATACAAAAAAATGCTACGGAAACCATTGTCAAGGAGATGCTAGAGTTATGGGTCGAAGGCCTAGCTTGAGTCCTTTTTCGTCACCTATAGTTTTAGTCAAGGAAAAAGATGGGACATGGAGACTCTGTATTGATTACATAGAGCTAAATAAGGCTACGATTACGGATAAATTTCCTACACGGTAGTTGAGGAGTTACAGGATGAGTTGAATGCTGCAATGTTTTCTAAAATTGTTTGAGGGCTGGTTATAGGCAAATTAGAATGGCCCCTAGAGATGTTTTTAAGACTGCTTATAGGACTCATGAGGGTCACTATGACTTCCTAGTCATGCCATTTGGGCTTACTGATGCCCCCTCAACCTTTCAGCACTTGATGAATTCTATTTTTAAACCATTCTTGAGGAATTCATGCTTGTCTTCTTTGATGGCATCTTGATTTACAGAAAAACCATTAGATATCCTGAGGCAGCATACCTTGTTTGCCAAAATGTCCAAGTGTACTTTTGGGGCTCCTGAAATTGTGTATTTGGGTCATATAGTTTCTGCTCAAGGGGTGGCTACTGATCCTCCTAAATTCAGCTAGCCAGAACCTGAAAATAAAAGGAGTTGAGAGGTTCTTTGGGACTCACTGGTACTACAGAAAGTTTGTTAGATGGTAACCACTGACAAATTTATTCGAGAAGAATTCTTTCAAATGCCATGAGACTACCGCTGCAGCTTTTTAGAAACTAAAACTAGCCATGAGTAGTGCTCCTGTGCTAGCTCTTCCTGATTTTAACAAAGAATTCATCATTGACACAGATGCATCAGATGTTGGAATGGGAGTAGTTTTAACCCAAGAAGGCCACCCTATTGCTTTCACCAGTAAAGCTTTTTCACAGGTCAGACTTTTCCACTTATGAAAAAGAACTTTGTGCTGTGATATTTGCTGTAGAGAAGTGGCAACCTTATCTAATTTGTAATCAAGACTGATCACTTCAGTCTCAAGTATCTGTTGGAGCAAAAATTACGACTGCATTTCAGAGTAAATGTTTGCCTAAGTTGATGGGCTTGGACTATGAAGTTGTATATAGTAATGGGAAGGCAAACTCTGCTGCTTAGTGTAACAAGTAAGGAATTATTGGCTATTGTAGTCTCTATCTGCATCTCTTTGCTACAGGCTGGAGGAACTAGGAGACATTATTCTTGGGTGCAAGGAGAACTCAGATTATTGGAGCTGATGACACTCTGAGGTAGAAAATTCTGGTTTTAATGCATGACACACCACTTGGTGGCCATTTAGGAGTGCAAGCTACTGTCAAAAGAATATAATCTTTGTTTTATTGGAAGAATATGAAGAAAGATGCCAGAGTATATGTTAGACAGTGTTCAGTTTGTCAGAAGTGCAAATCTCTCCTTCAAAGTCCAGCTGGTCTTTTGCTTTGAGCAGTTTTGGTGGACATTTCTCTTGATTCTATTAAAGGGCTGCCTAACTCACTAGGGAAGGACACCATTTTTGGTAGTGGTAGATAGAATGAGTAAATATGGTCATTTTTTGCTCCTGAGCCACCCTTACAACTGTAATAGTTGCACAAGTGTACTTTGATCATGTGTTTAAACTACATGGTAACGGACAGTGACAGGTATAAGATATTTGTGAGCAATTCCTGGCAGGGATTTCTCTAGGTGGATCTTCTTATGTCATCTACTTACCATCCACAAAGTCACAAACTGATGGGCAAACATAGACAATGAATTAGGTGCATGACTAGGGAACATCCTAAGGATTGGGCTATATGGATTCTATTGGCAGAATGGTGGTACAAAACCAACTACCAGACTGAAGTCCTTATGAAATTGTTTATAGCCAATCCCCAACTTTAGATATCACTCATGTAGTTGGTGATAGACTGATAGCTCAGTGGAGTGGAGGCTAGCTGCCAGGGAGGAGTGCATCAAATTATTGACTTTCCATCTAAAAAGAGCATAGGACAGAATGAAGATACTAAGCAGTTTAGTGTGGGGGATTTTGCGTATGTCAAGCTGCAGCCTTACAGCAGATGTCTGTAGCTTTCAGATCAAGTGCTAAAGTATCACCTAAGTACTTTGGTCCTTTAAGAATAGTGTCCAGAATCGGGAATGTGGCCTATAAGGTTCAGCTTCCAGCTCATGCCATAATTCATCCAGTTTTCCATATCAGCTCAAAATTCACCATGGTCCACCTCCTACAGTGAGTTCTGTACCAGAAGTTGATGAACTCCAGTTGCTCCGAGCCAGGAAGTTAGCTCCAAAGGTAAAGGGGGGTTGTATAGTTGCTGATTCAGTGGTCCAACTCAACATGCTACTTGGGAGTCACATGAAGAGATGACTACACGTTTTCCTGATTTCAATTTTGATCCTATAGCTTCAGGTCAAGCTTGTCAGAAGGGGGATGGAATGTTTTGAGACTAAATATATCACTGGTTTACCAAGTGCTAGTTACTGAATACCAGAGCTCAAGCAGTTAGTTATAATGGGCATGTCAGCATAACTCTGTTAGGAATTAGTTAAAATTCTGTTAGAGTTGAAAGTTGCCTTTGTATAACTGAGACTTGAGATCCTATCTTGAATGTAATAAACTCTCTTCTCCCTCTCTACATCACTTTCACTTCCTCTGTAAATCTCAGCTAATTGAGCTCATCAATAAAATTGTTCTTGATTATTTTCTTGCTTGGCAATCCTGACTGTTTTAGAGACTTCTTCGTTTAATCCTAGAAGTCCATTACACTAACATGTCATATTAATTACAATCTCACTCTTGAATTGTTTTAAAAACCTACTTAACTAATTAAACATAACATTATTGATAACAATTGCAACAACGACAAAAACATTTTTTGTACATAAAACCCACAGGGAAACAAACAATATTAAACAAATAAGATTAACAATTTCAAAGCATTTTTTACAAGCTTAGATAACAAAAATAAATGTAGGTATGCATGTTAAATTGTCACATTAATTCCAAATAATTGTCAAATAGACTGACTTTGCAATTACGGAGTACATTCAACTTATACACCTAGATATGCTAAAATTAGCTATTTGGATGTATTAGTTATGTATGCATATAAACATGAACTCTACTGTCAAATAATTACGAAGAAAAATACAAATTTCCGGGCATCACCGGGGCCAAAATTTAGTTCAGCAGTTTATAAGTAGCGATATCACATTCAAGCCAGGAGGGTGAGGACAGCAGCAAAGTAATAAATGCTATCACCTAGAAGAGTTTAGAATGTAGTCCCCAACAGTTTAAAAGTAGCGACATCACCAAAAAGAGTCACTTCTCAACTGCTCTCAACATCAAAATCGACACATGAAAAGCTTCAGACATCCAGGACATATATAAAATAACTTAGGATTGAAGACTTTGTGGATGCCACTATGAATGGGGAACACTAACATGATATCTGAGAGAAATAGTGAACAATTGACTTTGGAACCTTTAACTCATAGTTTATCTCGGAGAGCACAATCTATTTTAGTTCATTCTGTTAAAGATCTGCTTCAGCTATTCCTCTTTTAAATATTATAGGATCATCAATTTTTGGTAATGTTTAGAACCCGGGGAAGAGGGTGAGGATAGCACAAGACCAAGTAAATGCCATCATAGGCAATAGAAAAACATCACTTCTCAACTTCTTACAACATCAAAATGGGGAACTCTAATGGCTTCAGACTTAACGGACATAAATATACAGAAATTTCACGAATAAAGACCTTACATGCGACACTACTGAAATAAAAGATGGGAAACACTTAAGATGATATCGGCGTTAAAAAATAGAGAATGATAATAAAACTTCCAACTCGTAAAGAGTTCTTAATATGAGAGATATAATCTAATTAAACTCAGTCTGTGAAATGCTATTTAGCGATTGCTCTTTTTAAGATACTTAACTATTGCTCTTTTTAAAATGATAATAGAATCATCATTTTTTCCTTTCATGAAGTTAATAACAGCTACACAGTTACCATGACATTCTACAGCATAAGATTTACACATAAATTAACTGTAATATCATGTCAAGAACCAGATTACTTCATTTCCTTCACAACATGGTACTTGAATGCCTACCTGTTACTGTGTATCAAATAACATTTGGAGCAAATGATAGAAGCTCTAACAAAATGGTTCTTATCAACTAATCTACTAAAATCAATACTAGCAGACTTTCCTTTATATTTCGGGTTTCTAATCTAATCTTCATGCATCGATACATCGTTTTCGAATGACTATCAGCATTTCATACAAAAGCAACATACCGGCTCTAAAACCCTATAGCGACTAAAATTTTAGAATATTGACTATCTTATTTCCCATTTGTCATGACTCTGTCTCTTATTGCACTAGTCCATTGAAACCTGTAATGTTACATGTCATGGAGAGTCTACTTTATATTTCATAAGAAGTCAAAATAGATTTCGAACAGTAGAGTCATCATGATTGGAGAGTGTATGTCTCACTAGTCACTAATGCACTTTTTACCACTAGTGTGAATGCCATTTCACAATAACAAGAACTACTGAAAAGTCCACAGACAAAGTATATTAAGCGCAAAAAACCTAAGGACGCAAGGAAGTAGCACTCTACAACCATATTAATTCTGAGAAAGCTAAACGTTCTTACCCAAGCAACAAGATTCTGCTCTCCTCCAGTTTTTGAATTGTCAATTGCTTTTCTACCAGTGATTATTTCTAGAAGTACAACCCCAAAACTGTAGATATCTGACTTTAGAGTCAGTTGACCAGTCATTGCATATTCTGGAGCACAGTACCCGTAAGTGCCCATTACCCTTGTCGACACATGTGTATTATCCCCTACAGGTCCAAGTTTTGCCAACCCAAAGTCTGAAAGTTTAGGATGAAATCCTTCATCAAGTAAAATGTTGGAGCATTTTAAATCACGGTATATCACAGGAGGTTTCGCTTTATCATGTAAATACTCCAACCCTCTGGCTGCTCCTGCAGCAATTTTCATTCTTGTATTCCAATCTAGTGGCTTTCTACCAGGTGGAAGGTCTGTGAATATATCATAACAGATTAGACAACATACAAGTCACTAAGTAACCTAGAAAAGAGACAGCATCAAAATTTTCAAGTACCATGAAGATGGTCCTCCAAAGATCCTAGAGGCATGTACTCATAGACCAGAAGTCGTTGATCCCCATCAGCACAATAACCAATAAGGTTGACAAGATTTGAATGGTGTAGTAAGCTTAACATCAATACTTCAACAAGAAATTCCCTATTCCCTTGCAATCCATTGGGATTGAGTTGTTTGATAGCCACAACCTGCATGAGGTACAATGTGAGAAATACAAGACTGCAGTCAACTGACTCGGGCAGGTAAGAATCATTTAGTCATCATGCAAAAAATGAAAAAGGGGTCTGTAATATTAATTACTAAATGAAGTTACATCCGCTAGATTTGATTGTCATTGGTTACAAGAATAATGAAGGACCCACATCACCTCTGTCATGGACTGAGCCAGCAGTCCCACAGGAATATTTGCTAATGAAAATCAAATTGCATTATATGCATGAGGAAAATCCCATTAATTACTGAAACACGCAATCCATCCGGCTTCCGTTAACGGGATGGTTTCAGAAGACCTATTTACATAGAAAATAACCTGAGATTTGGGGTGTGTTTCCAAAAATGTATGCCTAACCTCCACAATTCCCCAAAAATTCATCGTTAAAACAAGAAAAATTGAGTTGGATTTCAATCTCCTAAAAATCACCGTAAGCTAACAATACTTTGTTGGAACTTCATATGTGAGGTATTGTCCCACATTAGTAGATTGAGTAGGATGACTTATGTATATCGGACTGATGGGCTACACCGAAGGAGATTATTAGAGCATATGGCCATCTGTTGACTTTAAATCATTGTTTTATTTTGTCTCTATACTATGAATTAGTACTTTTGTTATATGTTCACGGATTATTACTTATACTACATTTTTCGCTAATGCAGCAATTGACCAGCGACGAATTGAGTTTAAGTAAAATGTCTACAACACCGTTATCTTGACATTTGAGATTGAAGCATGCATCCAGCTGATGACACCATGCCTAAAACAATCACCTAACAAGGTGTCATGCTAATATGCATATAGTTCCTTCGACTCTACATCTAAGGGCATAACCAGGTCGGACTCAACAAGACAAGGATAAGGTCATTAAGGTATAGCATCTGTGCCTGATCCTCACGTACCACTCTGAAACTTGTGCCACAAGGAGACATAAAAGGATCAGCATCTCTCATTACTGGCATTCTGCCTCCACCATATTTTAATCTCTTAAACATGAGAAATCATATATCTGAAATTCATGATTAAACTTTTGAAAGAACATGTCCAAAACAATGACAAGGTCTCGTGTCCAAAATTTGTATTCTCACCTTATAATTACTTATTTTCATAAAAATAAATAAAGTTCAGAAAACAATAGAAAAAATTAGAAAAAAATAAGTAAAGTTCAGAAAAATTAGAAAAAATAAGTAAATTTTGAGAACAAGAGCTACCAACAACATTAATCAGAAAAATTAGAAAAGTTAAGAAAAATAAAAGAAGTTCAAAACAAATCAGAAAAAATCAGGAAAAAGAAGATAAAATAAGAAAAGTTTAGAACAGACCCACAAGCTATCCGAATTGGACACCACTATGTTAGTCCATGTAACAAAAACCACTTCATATATGGACACTTATGCCCCGAGTTCATGGTAATGTTGTAGGGTGGATATCACAAAGAAGACGAGTTAACCTGGAGAAAGATTTAAGTAATCCAAGATATGTGCAAAGGCCAAAGGCAAGGTAATACATTCCAGTAATTATGGATGGAATTCAGAGCTTTCGCCATTACCACCTTGGTGATAGATAACCCATGCAAAAAATGGCATATTGCTAAAAGAAGATCACAGCAGCTGAAACAACATGGTAATTTGCCACCGTCCTATGCTGCTAGAAACAGGAGACTGGGTAATGACTATTCAGGAGTTGAGAAGTCATATGCACTAGAGCTAATAAGGCTGAGCCGCTGAGAAGCATATGAAGCTAGCATATAGCTTTGCCACCTTAAAGAAATGCTAGACGATAAGTTCCATGTTATAGACTTTTATATTCTTTTTCGCACTCCAGCGAACTACCCTGTGCGTTTGAACCATGGATTCTTCATAACATTTCAAGGGGGGCCTCTTGGGATGCAGTTTTTGAAACCGCCCTTTGGTGGCTGTGGAAGAGGCGTAACTGTAGGGTCTTTGGAAGAAGCAGCGAACTTCCTAATGACAGAGCCCGTTATATTCGACACTTTGCACTTCAGCATTTGATTATTGAAGAGACAAGAGACAAGAGACTCCTATCTCTTGGACATTCCCACCTCAAAACTGGTCCAAGTTAAACACGGATGGAGCGGCTAAAGGAAACCCAGGTAAAGCGGGTGCAGCAGGAGTCATCCGATCTAGCATTGGAGCTTTCATTAGTGCCTTTGCGATCAGATGTGGCATCTGCTCCTCTGTTCGTGCTGAATTATATGGCGCTCTCCATGGTCTTTAACTTGCTCTCAAACATTGTATTACAAAGTTGATTCTCGAGGTTGATTCAGAAGTTGTTGCCTCACTATGGTCCTCCTCGGTTCCTCCATGGAACCTGAATTTCTACCTGGTAGTTCAGTGCCAAAGGTTGCTCGCTCTCAACTCTTGGAAAGTGAAGATCAACCACGTTCATAGAGAAAACAATGAGGTGGCTGATAGACTGGCAAATATGGCCGTGTGCATGACTGAAGAATACAAGGAATTCTCCTTCCCTCAAGCCGAACTTCATGATATTCTTCTTGAGAACCTTATGGGTTCTTCTAAAATTCGTTTAATTTAGTTTTGGGATTGCCCTCCATTGTACCAAAAAAAGAAACTCACAATATGAACTGATTGACTCCAGAATCTATATGATGCCACGACAACTGCGAAAAGATACAAGTTGTGCCGAAGCACAAGGAAGATACTTAAAACTTACTCCATGGGAAATAAGATAGGACAGATGTCGAACCTGATTAGTACTCTCTAGTCGTCCTTTATAAACTCTACCGAAACCCCCCTCTCCAATAAGGCATTCTGGCCGGAAATTTCTAGTAACAGCAGCTAATTCACGGAATGAGAAAGTTTGTGCCGCAATTTGAGTACTAGTAGAACCTCCATCAAAAGAAGCCACCTTCCCATTGTAAGCAGAATTTGTTCTTCCCTTCTCTAAGAAAAAAATCGACAAAATAAACCAAAACTTCATGAATGAGACAAAAAAAACATATGCTGTACCAAGACAAGTGTACTCAACAAGCCATTCCCTTCACTTTTCAGTTACGACAACTAATCAATTCGAACAGGGAAACAAAAGTACAAACAAAAGAGGAATTATAGTTACTCCCTCAATTCCATATTAGTTAGTCACATATGACTTACATTTGTCAAAACATCTCAACCTCAACCTTATAAAACTACCCGTTATTCCGTTAAGATAATCCCATGTTCCTTCCATTTCAACCAAAATCGTCACACTTTCCAAAATATGTGACGATTTTGTCACATTGTTACTCACTGTACATTTGAAGTAAATTCATGGTCGAAGTCGATGAGATTTGACCTCTAAATTCAAATGTGGCCAGCTAATTTGCGACCAGAAATATTTATTACAAATTTTGCCTAAGTGGGTTTACTTTCTATCCCAAAGCCAATCAGATGCACATATTGATCATCTAATTAACCAAAACAAATGAACAGAGCATCAAAACTAATGACCAAGGACCCGAATTTCAGAACTAAAACATGTGGAATTCCATAAAACCAAGTCAAGTACCTAAAATAATACTAATAAAAATAACAACACAGTGATCAAAAAATAACGTACCAATAAAAGGGCAAGGAAATGTTCTTTTCTCTATAAAGAAATACAGTACAATTTAAATAAACCAAAGAAATAACTTAACAAAGGTGATCATAAATAAACATACATCATACCAACCACAGAATTTCTTAAAAAAAATGCAAGAGATATGAGGCAGCAAAATTTGAAAATACCGTCTAATTTTATCGATGATAAAAATAGACGAGTTCCCTACAAGCTACAATCAACTAAAACTTTTCACAAGCCCGAGTCAAATTATAGATATATATCCCTTTGTTGGGCCAACATGGCGATAAAGTAGACGAGCTGCCTACAAGCTATAATCAACTAAAACTTTTTACAAGCCCGAGTCAAATTATAGGTATATATCCCTTTGTTGGGCCAGCATGGGTCCGTCTACTTTTATGATCATAAAAAAAATGACGGTCTCTTCCAAGACTTTCTGTTACGAAATATGAGTGAAGGGGGATACCAGGTGTTGGATCAGAAGGGCGGTTCTTAGGGGAGTAGTCATCAGGATTATCTTGCACACTGTAGCAGGGGCACCAACCCATGAGAATGAGAGTGCTGTCTTCTTGGTAGTAAGAAGAGGGGACAACAGAGAAGCAGAGCAAGAGTCAAAGCTGTATGTTGTAGACTTGGAAGTTGTAGGGGAGTGGAAAAGAAAAGCAGACAAGATTATTATCATCTTCATGTCATTTATTACAATTAGTGGGGCAGGTTTTGGACCAAAAAGGTGGCAGTTTGGTGAGTTTCTTTTGTCTTTATCCCTCTTTTTAATATTTTTTTGAGGGTTTTTTGGCCTCCTAAATAGTAAATATATTCTGGTAATCATATGCTAGGTGGTCTCAATTAGCACAGATTTGCAAATGAAGATTGAACTATTAATCTCATAATTGATGTGAAGGAGGTGTAACCATCTAAATTATCAATTGGTGTTCTAAAGAGAACTGATGTTGTAATACACAAATACATAGTCACATAACATTCGTGTAAGCAATTGAATTTGAGTCGAGTAATATAATGCTCGATTGTTAGATTGAGATGAGCTTAGACTGAATTCGAAATTGAAATTTTATGTTCAAGTTTAAAAGTTTTTTAAAACGATAATTGTCGAGCTTATTTGAACTTTTGACTGATAATTATTATATACTCGTAAAATTAAACATGTGGTATAAAACTACATTGTACTTTCACCATGCTAAGTCAATTATATGCTAATAGAAGTATCATAAATCAAGATAAAGCATTAAGAAACCTAGAGGAAGCTGGTCATTATATATTGAAATAACATTGGGCTTCACTGAGCGAATATTCACAATCATTAATGAGTTGAATATAGGATTATTTTGATTTGGCTCGATTTCAAAAGAGTTTGAAACTGTCTTTTGTGTTGGTTTGTTTAGCTCACAAATGAGCTTGGAACAAATTGTTCACAAATGACTCTTGAGTCGAGTATAATAGTTGGTTTTTACGGCCCTATAAAACTATGCTTTAATATAGTTTGATTACACAAATACAACATATTACAAATGTTACTAATTATGATAAAACATTGATAGTTTAACATACAATCTTATGTGATTAACCTCTGTTTAAGCTAATCAACTTATCAATATAATAACATGCAAATTTTTATCCACACTAGTACATAACATTTATAATATATTTGCTTTCACACTCTCTCTTCTTTTTCTTTTTTTTTTCATGCTCCTTTTAAACGTAAGTTAAACAATTTAGATCAATACATATTTCACTATTGGTCAAGAATTTGATAACACTATTGTTTTCCAAAAGCAAAAATTAAATTATTCAAATACAAAAAAATCTTTAAACCGTTCGAAATTTTAGAAAAGTAACAACTTTGTTGTAGCAAGAGCTATAGCACTCACTCTACATAGCTACATAGAGTGCATAGCAAGCAACAACAAGCAGAGTCGCAACTACAAAATAGAGGAAATGCCTAGTGCTTTTCTACCGTTCTCTCAAATTGGTGTGCTTGGGGGCTTAAAGGTTCTCCCTCATTCATAGTTGGCCTTAAATCGTGCATATCTTCAATAATGTCCTAGAGAAAAAAAAAAAAATTAGTTAGTTCTCCAACTCAGTACAAAACCCCACCTAAAAACATAGTGACAACAACAAGCTTGACGGTATCATGCTTGGTTATTACTAGATGCAACGACATTTTTTTGTGTGTGATATATGACTCCTTTACCTTCCGTCCTTTATGTGACATGTTAAGGAAAGGTCAAGGATGTCACACGATAAGTAATTACTTGAGAAAGCCTTTAAAAAACCCTTAAAAATGCATGATGTCCTAGCAAGACCACCTGTCACTATCATTAACAGTAAATGTGTTTGTTCCACAAGCAACTTCTAAGCTGCATTTAAATTACAAGGATTGTTATTTTGAATGACTCACATGTCTAGGAGAGTAAGGAAGTTGTGTAAGGGTGAGGAGAGACAACTATCAATCAACTTTTACACTTCACTAGTTTTTGGACCCGGCGATGCCCGGGAAATCATGATTTTATTTCATTTGACGGTAAAGTTTTTAGTATATGCATATAGCCGGCACATTCAAATTGCTTATTTTAACAGAGTCAGTAGCTATAGATTTTTATAGTTTCTCCATGCATAAAGTTTTGAAGTTGGAAAATGATAAATATTGAGGCCAATAGACACTCATTGTACATTATGTTACATAATTATTTTTTTTTTTTTGCATAGTTGCGATATAATCTTTATGTTATATTTAATTTGCATTTATAGGTTTTAGTAATTACAAAGAGAGGAAAAATTGCATTTAATATGCCATGTTGGAAGGTAGGGACATGATGACGTGGCGCGATATTGTGAAAGATGATGTGACGCACTGTCTGGGCTTGAACGCCTTTTAACAATATTGTATGTATAGATTTGTATGCAATGCTTTTGTATTATAAAGACACTATAAATTTTGAGTAGAGGTCTTTCCTCAAATTAGCTAATTGTCTATTAGGTTGTATTTTGTACTTATGTGCCTGTATAAGGCGTACCATTTCTTTTCAAACAGTTAAACTTTTATGAAATATAAAGAGACTTTCTTTGTGCAATATCTTTTGAGACCTATGGGACTCAGACAACACACACTAATTGTCATTAGTGAGCGTAGTAAAGGGCTTCCCTTGTTAGTAAACCAACCTTAGTGTATTTCTCTAAACTTGTTTCCATCTAAGTTTGTTTAATTCTCATATATTGTTCATTTTTGTTTGCAAAACATCAGTTTCGAACATCTTGAAGATAAATCCACAAAAAGAGAGAACCTTACTTTTCTATTTATTTAAAATCACTCGAATTTCAATGTTTTGACAAAGTTTATACTACATTTGTTATTTAAATGGGTAGCTATATCAACTCAAGATTATCAAACATTTGTTATTATGATGATAAATGTAGACAACTGAAATTTTCTTTTACCGCACGTAAGACCCAACAACAATACAATAAGAAAAATATGGTCTATAACCATTTGAATAATGCAAAAACTTAATAAAAATAATTCCAACTCAATTGCGATTCAACGTACTAATAGTTGTGCAAGTTGAGTTGCCCCATCTACAAGACACAAAATGTTGCGCCGTAAAGCCCAAGCTTAATTTGACACCACTTGAAAGAAAAGAGACAAGCTCTCAACAAGCTTCATTGGAACTGCGAAAACACTTGAACCCCCCCCCCTCTTTTTCTTTCCCTTACCCTTCTTGAGGATATATCTTGTGAAGGTTAGGAAAACCGCCAGAAACAAATTCGACCACAAGGTCACATCAAATCGAGTGCTTTGCGGGTAAAATTCAAGAGAAGCTAAAATCACACAAAATATAATCTCTCCATATTCACCAATTTTTTAAATTTGACTTTTGACACTACAAGACATGAGCTCATACTTTGACCATCAATATATAAAAATATATAATATTGATTTTTTTTTTTTTAATTTTACGATAATTAGATTTGTATTTAAGAGTACTTTATGTGGTTTTGTTTTCATAATTTTTGAAAATATATATCTTGATTAATTGATTATCAAAGCGTGACACCTTAAATAGTGTCAAAAGCCAAATAGAAAGAATTGGTAGATATGGGAAGGGTACTTTCTTTCCTCCAGCACAAGGCTGACGGGAGGTAAGGTAGAAATAAGCTACGAGAATGATTTGCATTCATAAACCGAATAGGCAAGCAAAGGAAAAAATGAGAGCAGAGTTGAATGATGTGATTCACTGGTGATGCACCTTCTACACATATGTACTAGCCCTCTTTTCGTTTGGTAGCTTTGCAATGAGGTAAAGAATTAGGAATGCTTGAACATTGACCACCACCAAGTAATGGTAGGTGAAGAATTAGGAATGCTATATACACTGTTTAGATCTAAAGTTTTCAGGATCAAGGAGCTGCAATACAAGCTTCTCAAGCCTTCTGGAATTTACACTTGGTTTAATAGCATCTGGACTCCCAAAACGTACACACGGATCTTTACCGGGAGCAGAGTTGCCGACGCACCATCCCCCTGGCACGAAGCGGCCATCCATTCTTTTCAAAAGCTCCTGATCAATTTTTGGAAGAATGGGATCATTCGTGGAAAACCTATGAGCAAAAGGAGCTCCACTCTGAACCATATCATCGAAATGCTCCAGTGTCAAGTTCACAGGTTGCTGATTTGGAGGATTATCCAGTTTCATATAACGCAGATCATGGTTCACAGTAGTATTCTGGTAATTTTTATAGTTGCAGACAACAGTATGGAAGTAGCTCTCAGAAGACGACAGAAAATTCGTGTAGTACATCAGTAGTGTACGAGGAAGATTATCACACCCCCATATGCAGAAATCAACAAATGATTTTGTTAGCATCACCCTGTCAGATCCTGCCAGTACAAAACCAAGTTAAACAGGATTAGTACATGTTCTATCACAGGGTTTGCAACAATAAGGTTCAACAAGGCTTCTACACTGATTAACTAACCGTAAACCAGAATAAAAGCAAAATCAAGTGCATAAAAACAATCAGTCCACCACCACCACCCCTACATAGGGATAACTGGAGAGTAGATACTAGTAAAGGTGTTTACTGATGATACAATAGAATATTTAAGAAAAGTGGACGTTTAAGTAAGGAAAGGTATTAGAAAGCAGTGCGCATATGAGAAGAGTGATTATCACTATTCACTACCTTCATTTGAGATTGCTTACAAAAGACATAACAGTACAGATTTTCGTAAAATCATGACATTATGAATACATGGTGAACAAGCAGTACAGAAAGGATTGGTAGAAGAGCAAAGCTAATTAAGTAACTTTTAACACCTAATCGCAGCTTTGCATGAGCTTCACATCCTAATGAAGCGAACAGAGACCAGAAAGTAGATAATCTCACTTAACTCTCGGAGTGAGTTGAAAAAAGCCTCATGCATGCTTCTATACACTATAGTCTCACATTATGATGTGAAATGTCTCTCTGATGGGTCTAGTTATTTGACACATAAGACAATAGCAACAAGTAATTATAATGTAAGGCAAATGATATATAAGATGTTTACCGATAAACAACTTGAAAGCCGAAGGCAAAGACCGTTTTTCCTTGGCCCAGAACACACCAGATTTTTTCAAGTGATATAAGCCGGGATCAATGATAATCGGTCTTGCTCTTTGATGTCTGCATGCATAGAATAGACCTAAGAATTCAAAGCTGGAGAAGATGGAAGTTGAAGGATAGAAGCGTACACTCACTCTTTCCAACCAATGTCACTTGTGTGCTCAATAAAGTTCAAGTCTCTAGGCAAGTAAGAGAACATGTGCAGAAGATCTGAGTCAAAGGGCAAACCAGAAATCAGCAACAAGAGACAGTGTGCAGAAGATCAGAGTCAAAAGTCAAAACAGAAATCAGCAAATAAAGCATGATAGAAGTGAACCATATCAATTACCCATCTAAAAATGAGTAGCTTTCAAATCCAAGATCCAAAAAAGAACCACATCAATTGTAAGGAAAATCTCAGGAGGTTCTAGGCTCATTTAGGATCCTCCTTCGCCCCCCACCCACACCTAGCTTCTTCCAAGCAGCCTAAATACAATGGAGTGTTCTGTATAAAGAAGCACGAAATAATGAAATTCTGTTCTACTTTACGTATTAAATAATTCAGAGACATACACAGATAGTCCAATATTAAGGCAGATAACGCTTAGTTGTGGATCTAAGTATAACGGGCTGCTCAGAATTAAACATGACATAGCGATAAGTATATGGAAGATCATAAGAATGTTCATTTCTTCTGAATATCCATGTTCATCTCTGTCGTTGAGAGTTAAATAGTAGAACGCAATAAAGAAACTTGAGGGTATGTGTTCATCATAAAGACGAACATGAAGGGACTTCTCAATAGACATGTTCAACATGACAAGAGACATATTTAGTCAAGTCCTGCAATGTCCATGGAAAATCAAAAACTTAAGTCCTCTACAAGTCTTATGACAGACGATATATTCAAATGTGCCGCACTACCTTAATACCTGCAAGGCTTCTTTTGGAGCCACAGTTAACAGCACCCAAAAAGGAGAGAGAGAGGGGTGGTGGGCTAAACAAGAATCCGTATTGCAAGTCTTGAATGCCATCACAATGTTAAATGCTCGTGTAAAAGCCACATAGGGTACTGCTATGTACGATCGGCCAAAGGGTAATGCAGCTGGAAATGAGGACGTTATAGCACTTCTCAAAGCTATTCCTTAGGCGTAAGGAGAACAAAGGCCATTCCAGTTTCTTAATGGATTGGATGACAGATGTAAACATCAATCGAGTCATCTTTAGAAAGATGCTGGTTGGTGGTTGGATACCCTGTAAGGCTTAAAAAAAACCCAAAATAGGACTGGTCAAGTTACAGGACAGCAGCTCATGTTTAGCTATCTCAAGATGCTGGTTCTACTGCTGCTCTAGAAAATTCTATTATGGTTAAGCAACAACTTGATACTTTGATGAATATGATTACCCGGAAAATTGGAGGTAGTACCAGAGGCCACAATCAATATCAGCAAGTTCAGGTAGACTCAAATGAACAGATAATGGAGTATAACTTGGCGAATTTTGCAGGTAAGTCTCCTAAAATGATTGTTAACTTGCCAATTATTGAGATATTAACACAGGAGGCTTTGGCCATATGACATCACAATTAGAATTTTTAGTTAACCCCAAACCTGTTAATGCCAATAATCACATAAACTCACAAGGGAGAGTTTTGCCGTCCTAGTGGTCCCACACTCCTACCCGGCTCGAATCCAGCCTAAACAGAATGGTGAAACCCGAAAATTGCTTTAAAAATTCTTATTTTCATGTTTATTTGTCTATCACCATTTTAGCCAGAGATAACAATCCTTGTGTTACATTGTTTCAAAATTCTACCTCATTCAAGAT
Organism: Corrigiola litoralis; assembly: GCA_901111285.1. Classification (NCBI taxonomy): domain Eukaryota; kingdom Viridiplantae; phylum Streptophyta; class Magnoliopsida; order Caryophyllales; family Caryophyllaceae; genus Corrigiola; species Corrigiola litoralis. Next base: position 5,071 of record CAAKMY010047689.1, on the reverse strand, counting down.
CGTGTCCTGGAAAGGCTATAAGCTGTTGAACCTGCAGACTGTACAAACCTTTGTTAGTAGGCTGTCTTGTACTCCTCAATGCACCATAGATAATATCCAGCCTAAACAAATTCATGTCCTTTTCTAGGCTGTCCACCAACTCAAAAAGGCTATAAGCTATTGAACCGGTAGACTATAAAAAGCCTTTGTTAGTAGGCAGCTTTGTTGATCATTATTCTCCTTATCATTCAGATTCCTACAGACACTACATGAAACCAGATCCTCTGTCAATGCTTTGTCTACTGATCTGGATGTCCCTTTCTTTCTTGTCTATCCCGATTCTCTTCTCAACTATCCCCTAGTTCCTACTACTGTTAGTCTGTTACTTCAGATTCCTCAGATTTTACAAAAATATTATTGAGGGTGCTACCTAGACCCCCTCTCTCAGAAAATCCTCCAGACCTCGTAAACCACCAGGTTGCTCGAAAACTACCTTACGTACCAACAATCACCACAAATATTTCTAACCCACGCTCTAGATTCACAGTTTTCTTGCAGTCATAACACGATAATCAACGGAAACATCATCTATTCCCAAGCCATCACACATTCTTTGAGGTGTGCTTTGAAAACTATAAAACTAGGCAAGTTGCGAATTTTCTATGGCATGTAACCTAATAGATGTAGGTGAATGTACAGTCAAACGTAGGGCTGATGGTAGCGTGGGAAGGTCGAAATCAAGGTTAGAGGCACAAGGGTTTTCAAAGAAATAGCAAGACTATAAGGAAGACATTTGATCAGGTTGCTAAATTGACAACTTCAAAAACGCACTGCCTCAATGGCAGAGTGGCGCAATCGCAATCAAAGGCTTGTTACTTCTGAAATGAATGTACCAAATGACTTCGTCCATGGAGATTCCAAAAGAGGTTTATATGCAGCTTTTAGCTCGATAATAGGGAAGTAAATATCCACAACTATCACTAAGCCTGATATTGCTACGACTACAGTTCAGTTGTTAAAACCTCGAGCCACTCAGACGCAGCAGTTGTCCATCTCTTGAGATACTGAAGAATACTCCTGACCAAGGTCTTTTAACATCCAAGGATTCTGATACCAGGAGCAAGATGAGATTTATATTGATTTCCTTAATTATAAGGAGTATTTTTAGCTTATTAAGTTACAAGATTTTTATTTAGATATTTTATTATTTTCTAGAGTTTTAGTTAGAGAAGTTTCCTTATGTCTTAAGATTCTTGACTTGTTCTCCAAGGGTAGATTTAGTATAAATAGGGACTCATGTATTCAATTATTATATACTTGTGAGTTTATAAAACGTGAGTTTTTCACACTTGTTTGAGTGATTCAAATTCAACCCGATTTCGTGGGTTACATCGAAGTCAACCCCGTAGTCGTGTGTAGTATCGATTACAAAGCCGAGTTCGTGCGTCATATCAAATTCAAATCCACTTTTGACTCGTGAGTCATGTCGAATCAAAGGTTGTCCATATCTTTTAAATCGCTTCCGCATACGTATCACTTACCCTCAACTCAAGCATATGATAACTGTGATTGAGCTAGTCCCCCAAATCAATAAACAGAAGATCTAGAAGTGCACAATGTAATAAAATAGGAGATTCTCCCATTTCCTAAAAAAGAAGAAGCAACTAAGCATTAAGTTGCTGCTAGGGCCTCTGTAGTAGAAGATCAGAGAGCAATGGCTGTTACTCGCTGTGGAGGTTAAATGGCTTCACACTATCAGGATTAGACATGGAACAGCTTAGACCAGTCTTGGTATTCTGTGGTAATATAAACAGATAGTCTTGCGAGAGACCGTCTCCTTTTATCATAAAAATAGACGGTGCCATGTTGTCTCAACAAAGAGATAAATATTTATAATTTGACTTGCCATAAGCTTGTATTGATTTAGCTTGTGTAAACCTCATCTACTTTATGATAAAAGTAGACCGTTTTTCTAAGAATTTGGCTAATACTAATACACAAATTATTAGAGAAGACCGTCTACTTTTATTATAAAAGTAGACCAACTCTTTATTAGGTAAATTTCTATAAGCTTCCTATGAGCCCAAATTAGTGGTAGATTTACCTGTCTTTATTAGGCCAGCATGGCATTGTCTACTTTTATTATAAAAGTAGACGGTCTCTTTCAAGACTAGGCTCTAGTTGATACTAATATGGCTCCTATGCACATTTCTGCTACTCCATTCCTACATGAGAGGAATAAGCAAACAAAATGAACATGTTTCTCGTCCGAGATACTATCAAATTGGTGTTATTCATCCTCAACATATCTCTAAGAGCAGGTAGCTGATCTTCTTATTGAGATTATTTTCCATTAATCAGCACACCAAGCCTGGATTAAAATCTAACAAGTTGCACATCACTTCCTCATCATACAATTGACATTATCACTAGACCAAAAGTGTGTTTGGTAAGACATTACAGTCACCTTATTTGACTAGGTTGTCTAGTTTGACCAAAATTTCAGGTAGCTTAAATTTTAAGGTCGTTTGGTAACGCTACCTGAAATAATTAGCTACATGATGAACCTGATCCAAAAATTCCAATCACCTTAAATTTTCAATCAACTTTTCAGTTTTCAGGTACCTTTTCAGTTTCCAATCACCTTTTCAGTTTCCAATACCAAAAATAGCCCAAGACTTTGGTCAAATCAATCGCAATCAATCACAATCCAACATATTTAGAAACAAAATTCCCCATTGCCACATCATTTCTTCAGGAAAAACAAAAACGTAAGCAAACCTCATACAAGCACAGGAAGCATAGAGTAAACTACTAAAATCACAGCAATAAGTAAGAACAAACAACGAACTAAACTGACCATCTTGCGAAAAGAGAGGATAGTCCAAAGCACTAAGATTAATAAACCAATCCCAATCCTTAGCCTGCTTCAACAAAAGCGCAACAGCATGAAGAGTAGCACCGACAACGGTAGGCCCCATCGGGGTGATCAAGTCTCCCTTCCCAACAACCATCACATTCCCAAACAGCCGCATCGCGGGTTCCGACTTCGCGTACTTGGCGAGCTCAAGGCGGTCCTGGTCAGGCGCGTCAATATCAAGGTGCAACAGGTAGTAGTTTCTGGGGTGGTACACGGCTTGCAGGAGGCGCTTAACTTGGTGGGCTTCGCCGCGTGTCGCGGAGATCAAGTAAGCGAGCTTAGGGAGGGGTGGGAGGGTGAGGGGTTGTTTGGTGGGGTCGGTAGGTGACAGTGAGGTGGGCTTGCGGTGGAGGAGTGTGAAGGTGAAGAGGAGGAGGAGGAGGAGGGTGAGGAGGAGGAGAGGTGTTCGACATTTTTGGGTTGGGATGGAGGGGAGTTGGGTTCGTTTCATTGCTTGGATTTAGGACACAGAGATGAAGGACTCAGTGGGTGAAATGTAGAGATAACTGTCAAATCAGGACTCGAACTTGTCGTATTTTTTTCAATCAGGACCTGTGAACTTATTTTTTTCTGTTAAGGACCTTAACATTAACACCGTTAATTAAATTAAGTAAGTAGGCTGAATAATTAAATCCAAATACCTAAACTTTCTAAGGACCTAAACTTTTAACAAAAACAAGTATCCATAATCTTATCTTATTCTTTGTCCTTAAAGGAACAACAAATTAAACATCTGTCAACACTCTCTTTTCTCAAAAACAAAACAAAAAAAACAGTCATCACACAATCTTGAAAGACGAAAATGGCAGAGAGCTAGAAATTACAAAGAATTCATCTCCTTGTTACTCCATGTCATTCCCCCTGATAAATTTCATTGCTTGCCCCACTTCGTTGCCAAACACCAACGTGCATAGCAAGCTCCAGATGTTTATCTTCAACTTCATTATGTTCCCACCTCATGGCAACCTGCATATAGATATATAAAGCTTTAGATATTCATTCTTAAGAAGTTATTTGCTGGCCAACTTGAATGACCAAAAAGTCCAGGTTCCAATTTCTTTCAAAGATTCGAACTTTGGGTTTTTTTATTATTATTATTATTATTATTTGGCTTATTTAATAAATACTCAATGCTAATTTTTTCTAAAGATCCAAACTTTGTGTGCTGCTCATGGTATATACTATTTAGCTAATTTGATTGAATACCAGATTCTATCTACTACCAAGGATGTAAATTTTATGTGTGTTTAACAATACTTCTTGTTGATTATTGATATATTAATTTTGCAAGTGAGATGACTAGCTAGATTTCAAGTACACATCAACTGTATCATAAAACGACTAGTATTTAAAAGCAAAGCAAATGAACTATTACTAAAAAGTAAATAAAAATATTAAACTAACTTTACCATCAAGATAAAATTAAACATACCTACAATGAGCAAGTAAGAAAGCGCAGCCTTTTGTTTTTGTGTTTGGTATGTCAGTGATGAATAGTAGGGTTTTTTTTTTTTTGTTTTTATTTGCTTTTGTTTATTTGGTCTGAGGAGTGAAGAGACATGCCAGGTAAGCAAATATTAACGGTGTTAGGTTTGAGGTCCTTAACAGAAAAATATAAATTTACAGGTCCTAATAAAAAAAAATGATGAGTTCAAGTCCTGATTCGACACTTATCTCGTGAAATGTAGCTTTGAGAAATGTTGCTTCTGCAGAGACATGGAAAACGAGAACTGGGAAACGAAGCGGAGAAAGTAGGCAAATTATGAGGTAGAGTATAATTTTTAAATATTTATATATATATATTTTTTTTTACCTCGTAGTGAAAGTGTGAAACTTTGAAAGTGTGCATGTTTTTAAATTTGACATTCACAACATTTTTACTTTATAATTAAAACCTAAATTATCAAGGGTACCCTTAAGGTTTAATGTTTTTTTCTGTGGTACTCCTTAACTTTGGAAGCTATCTACGATACCCCTAAGGTTTGTTTTTATACAAACAACTAGGTAAAAAGCCCGTGCAACTCGATGTGGAGCTCATAATATAATAATCAAATACATAAAGAGTTGTAGTTCATGTGAAGCTCTCCAATTATATCATATTAATTTAACAAAATAAAAAATAATATCACTTAAAAAAAATAGTTTTGTAAAAATACAGTATAAATGGATCTA
>CAAKMY010047687.1:0-16342 GCA_901111285.1 Corrigiola litoralis | reverse complement strand
CTTTCTTGGAAACACAACCTCTAGGAGAGAAGAGCCTCTATGTAGGGACCGAGGTAAAATAATGTTGTAATCCAAAATGCAGTATCGAGCACAACCAGAAAAATAATCAGAGAACCCAAAAATGAGGCTGTAAGTGTAACATCCGTCACTATATATGCTCAATTGTTGCTCTTCTAACAGACACAACAGTATCACTGGCTTTCCCCTATACATATATAGAATCTACGAAAATGTACAAAGGCCTACTTTATCTAATACTATCTGAAGGCAGAAATTATTCTGCACATTATCTACCAATGGACCAAAAATATATCATCTTTACTAGTCTATGCTAATTGCACCTATGTTCTAAAAACCAAGAAAAGAATGACATTTCACCTATATAGCTGAACTTAAGTGCAAAAAAGGCGGTCATGTGACTGTGACAGTATCTGTACAGCGGCATCTGAGACATTGAGATGATTGGATCAAACTAATCTTCCTCCTGCTATCTTCTAATTGGCCAGCTCAGATGCAAACAAGCCATATAGGATGTGCAGTAGACGGTAACCTGCAACGCCAGATGCACTTATGGTTAGTGGCATTCATACCTTTATTTGTAAAGGAAAACATGGCAAAATGAGAAAGAAACAGGAATAGCACAAACAACGTAATACCCGGAGTCCAGGATAATGTCTTAATATCATGCAAATTAGTGCAACTTGCTATGCAGGGTTGGGCAATCCCATTTCACGGGAACCACAGTAGAAGTTATTTGTTTTCGTTGGATCAAAATTATACATGAGCTCCAAATCATTACCATATGCCTCTAGCTTACTCTAATCCTACAGTATCACAAAACTTTTGTGGAGATTCTTTTCTAAAAAAGTTACGACAAATACTGAAATAATGTTACAGTCGAGGAAACTCATTTTGGCCTGAGTCAGTACAGGTGCATATAGTCCATATACTAATGAACAGAAATGGAATAGAAAATATGGGCAACAATGTCAAAAGTGCCAACCAATACTGTAAATTCTACGCACAAAGCTCTATAGGACAGTAATTTTGCATTTACCTTTAGTTGAAGAAGCCTACAGAGTACGACAAGAAATTTATTTTGGATGCACATTTGCCAACATAATTGGAGATGAAGGAGGTGAAGTAATATCTTCCAACTTCTCTGAATTATTGGAAGCTCTCAACGGCCTAGAAGGGGGTGATCTAGTAGCTGCCGCTGGACTGCTCAAGGGCATAGATGAGTAATAAGACAGAGGAGGAGCTGGCAGAGGAGAAGCTTTCCTAGGCACAGAGGATTTATTTGAAGGTGAGTGCTCTGGACTTCTTGATACCAATGGCGCGGAGAACCCAACAAAATTGTCAACTGAGCGCACTGGTGGTCTTGGAAGCTCATGAAGCTCATTTATTCTCGGAGAGGAAGTAAATGTCGGAGAGGCACTAGGGGATACTTTCTGTGGGGAGGACGACGGATGTATAGAAGTCCTCAAAATGGGTCCAGAAGAAAAATGTGGTGTTGTAGCATTTACAAGATTACCAGCTAAAAATGAAGGTATAGTTGACAAAGGGATGCTTGTTATAGGACCAGAGAATGATTGTAATTTGGGTTTTTTGCTACTGGATAAAGTTTGCAGATTCAACTGCTGTGATGAGATTCTCTCAGTCAAAGGTGGAGGTATTCTGTTATTATTTTTTGCTTTCAGAACAGACTTAGAATTTAGGATAATAGGCCCAGACAAATTTTCAGTTCCCACAAGCTTTTCATACTTTGTAGGTTCTAGAGGGTACGAGTGATACAGATTTTGGTTCTGCGGAGGCCTTGACTTGGACTGTGACACAGGGTTCTCAGGCACAGCAGAAGTTGCACTCTTCATATCAGAGGGTCTAGGCAACACATATGCATAGGATTTCCTAGATGCTGATGGCCGCAATTGTCTGATCCTTTCGGCTGGATCAAATGGTCGCTGAGAGAACAGTGGAGCTGATTGACTGAGCACCCTCTGGTCATTTATGAAAGAATCCTGATAGCTACCTCTCGAATCTCCCTGCACATTAAAAGTCACATTAGATATGCTAAAATGAAAGAACATTAGAAGTCTAGTCAGAAAAAGGAAAGGACAAGGTTCCATTCAACAACAAAGGCTTACCTGTTACGAGTCTTAACAAGCACATACATTATTTAGGTTGAACTCATAAAGAAACAAAAAACATTTTCTAAAATGAAAAACAGTCAAAAGCCAATTTATGCAAATAATCTTATAGATAAAAGCAAAGGAAAAATTTCAAACCTGTGTAGTGTTACTTGCAGCAGAAACATGATTGAACTGCGGCGCGTTGCGTCGATAATCAAAACTTAATTCCCCATCATCTTCTACACTAGAAGTGTCGCTATTAGTCTCTTCTTCATTGTAATCATCGTCATTATCATCATAATCACCATCTTCCGACTCATCATCTTCGAGGTCACTAAACTGGTAATGTATATGCTGTTCTTGACTCACTGTATTCACATGTGGTTCAACTGCCTCAAGTGACTTGACTGCTTTCCTGAAGAAAGACAACTGATTGCAAGCACCAATCAGGAAGAATGTATACTATTGGGAAACTCTGAAAGGCAGATTTTTTTTGGTGACTCTATGATAAAGAAGAAACAAAAAGGGTTGGTTGTGGGAAGACAAACAACCTGAGCAGCATGGTGGCGTGCTGCCTGTGTCAGAAGGCTTCTGGACTGCCCTTGTTTCAATGATTGCAGACGGAAGACGAATAAAGTAGCTTCCTCATCAAATTCGTCCTTTGCTACTTGTAACTGCTGCAGTGAGAAACTCTCTCCCTTCCCACTTCTTGATCTTCCCTTTTCCCTGTAATTTGCTTTCATGTACTCATATAACTCCCTGCAAACCAAAAAGGCAGAAGTCAGAAGGATTCACAGATATGTAAAAAGGACCAAGTATTATATTGCAATAGAAACTAAATTCACCTTTTATCATCACATTGATGCTTCATTTCCTGCAGCACAAGGTATGATATTAGTTCAATGCACTCGAACACAAAAGAAGTTAAAGCTGACGAAATGAGAAATCCATGTTCATAACCCACACAAGAAGCCAATCTGCACAGAAACACACATGCAGACTGGGGGCAGGGGGAAGGGGTATGGGGAGACAGAATTCAGCTAGACCCTACATGTTGGCTGCACAGTGCAGATCTTATCAATGCAAGGAGAAACGTCCGACCACCAAGAAAAATATGGGAAGATTCCAGACCTTCCACAACATCCTCATACAAATCAGTATAGAGGAAACCAGAAAAGAGAAAAGAGTGCAGCACAACAAACCTCAACAGTCTGAAGCTCGTTTAGAAGAGACTCTGAAGGAACAGTAATTGTTTGAGAAATATGAGATCGCTGAAACCAAAAGCAGAAGATCAGTGAGCGGCAAAACAATTTCAGAACCAGAACATAAAGATCAAATAGTCATATGGACTCACATAGCTGTCCACAAGTTTTTGAAGTTCAAATTGCACTTTCCCCAGCATCAGCATGACTTTACCTATACAAAATAGACAGAAAAACAGTTTTGAGTCATAGCTGGTGAATGTCCAGAAGGCTTTCAAATTTGAAGATTATGGCTCAAAGAACGGTTAGCAATGTCAAGAGAGCCAATAGCACATCATCTCATACAATCAAAAATTCAAAACAAACACGGTAGAACAAAAAATACTATGGGGATGTAAAAGGGGCCAGGCAAAACATAGAACATCAAAAAAAAAAATCACGACAAGAATCCAACATGAAAGGTAGTCTTCAACTAGCATATCTCCAAACTAGCTACACATTTACAGAAGATCCAAACACATCAATCAATGATCAGATCCAAGGAAGCTCACCAGATTCCTCGTCGTCATTTAATGCAATTTTTTGAAGAAGGCAAACACCCATCTCCCTCAATGACTCAGAAAATTCTGAAAAGGATAATGCATCAATTTAGTCATTTCACATTAATAACTCATACAAGTAAGAATTCAGAAGTAGGGACTAAAATTTGGCTTGACTCGCACATTCATTATCAGACAGAAACTATACGAAAATCTCTACAGAAAACCAAACACAAAAGGGACTTCATTAGTTCATAATTTCAAAGTTCAACCAGAATCACCCGACACACGGTCGAGAAAAACATCGGCAGTACCACATAGCATCAATTTATTTACATAGCAAAGGTAAGACTTAGCTATCAGAAGAAGAAAAGGTGTGATATACATACCATACGCACTGTTTGTCGCGGTAGCAGCAGCAGAGAGCAAGCTGTCATAGCAGTCTCTCATGTCTTGCATAGCCTGAATATATCACAAAAGTGTAAAACCATGGTATTAGATCCCTGCAACACTCAAACACTCATACAAATATACAATCGAATGCACAAAACCAATCTAAAGCTTCCTCATATTTGGTAGAAAGCACAATTCTTTTAAATCCAATCACTATAAACGATTCCAATTTTACTGCAAATTAATCATAATAAGAGGAAACAACATCCCATCCTACTCAAATCTTACCAAATACATATCTACCTCATTCCAACCAAAATTACGAACATCAAAAGCTTAGCATGTAAAGTTGTTGCAAAATGAAAGTGCATTACACCATATACTAGCAAATCAAACACCCAATAATTAAACACTTCCAAAAATGCATATGAATCCACATCTTAACTAATATCACCACATAAAGACCCCTCAATCATCACTACAATATACATGATCAAAGCAATACATAAACAAATAAAGAACAACTCATCATACTCAATCACAAGTTAATTATATCCAAAAATGAGCATCAGCGCTCAGCTCCCTGAGTGTTATTCCACGTTCGAACCCTCATATCCCAACCCCGCAACATTACTCACTCCAATATACCAAAAAAATAACAATTAAAGTACATGAGAATTAGCGGGGTTGTCCCACTTTCGAATCCTCATATCCCTAACAATTAAAGTACCGGAGCATTAGCTGCCTGTCTGGGGGTTGTCTCAGGTTCGAATCCTCATACCCCGCCTACGTAACATTAGCTGCTCCGATATACCAAAAAATAAAACCAACCAAACTAAAACACAATTAAACAAAAACCCAACAAAATTATACCTCAGAAGCCTTAGCAAGCTCATCCAATTGAGCAAGAGGCTGAATCTTCCTATCCTTACGACCACCTGGGTGCTTATTCACATGATTATGATGGTGCAGTAATTTCTTCAAAGAAGTCTTCATTTTTATCCAATTACTCTTCACCCAAACAAACCAATCAAATTAACCAACAAAATTCTCCAAATTACACGTTGTTCTTGTTCTTATTCTTGTTGGTATATGAAGACTCTGTTTGGTTTGGTTTAATTTTCTCTCTCTTTGTAAAATGTGTGTGCCTTTGTTTGTTTGTTGACGTACATGTTAATCTAATGAAATATTTATGTTATGTGTATATATATGGTCTGTTATATTTACGTTGATAAATTGGATTAATTAAGTATGAGATTAGTTAAAAGCATGTACTCCGTATGTGTATAAGTATAAGTAAGGTTGAATTGAATAAAGATGTTGAATTAATCAAATCAAATCGTATAATCAAATCAAATGCAAACAAAATCAAAGCATGGATTGTTTTCGTCGTGTTGACTTGACTATTCTCTTGTGGGTCCCACTTCAACCCCTTTCTTGCTTTCTATCTTCTATCTCAAGTACGTACCACTTTTCTCATTTTCGTACCACTTTTGTTTCAATTTGTATGGGTGGATCAGATTTGGATCAGCTGGTATGATCGTAATATATAGCACACAGATTATTAAAAAAGATGGTCTATTTTTATAGTAAATATATCAATTCTTTCCAAGCTAAATTTTCCTAAATTCCTTATAAGTCCAAATTGAGTTGTAGATTTATATATCTTTATTGGACCAGTATGACTTAGTCTACTTTTAAGATAAAAGTGGGCGATCTTTTTCAAAACTTTCTAAATATAGTATGTGAATGTTGAGATAAACATATCAGTTTTTACTATAAATACAAGTACGAGCTTTCAGAATTTGAAAAAAATTGTGTAATTTTGAAGGCTCATAACAAAATTTAAAGCTCATTTTTATCTTAAATATGTGATTTTTATCATAAAAGTTCATATGTGCGACCTTTATTTCCAGTCGAACCGGCGTATCCGAATATTAGTATCATTTTGATATTTTCTTAATTTTTCTTTTTAATTTATTAGTTTTAAAATGTGTACATGTCCCTATCACAAAGTATGACCTTTGTTTAACTATAGTCCGGCCATACACTTTTTAATTGGTTTTAGTTTAGTTAAGGCTCACTTTCATCGTTGGGAAATATATTTAGGAGAAATTATTTGTGAGCTAAACTAGTGCTGGACCATTTAAGTTTTTCGCAAAAAGGTTCTCTTAGTCAAACTAATTTTATACGAGCAAATATGGTTTAGTTCATTTTATGATAACTTTGAGACAATTCTAGAAAATATGTTAAATACTTAAATCCCTATGGAATTGCTAAGAGCCAAATCTCACTCCAGGTTATGGATTGGGAGCTCTTATCACTTGAGCTCTTACAAATTATACAATTTTGTGTAATTGAATTGTATTGTCACCTCAAGGTTATTATTATGGTATCGTAACATGGTAGCCAACTAGCCAATATATCTTCTTTTGTGTGCTAGTCTTTAGACTTCAGTATAATTGAACAAGTTGATATGGCGACAGTTCTTGACCCCATGGTTAACATAGAGGCGTTCGTTACATTAGCTTGAAACCACGTCACTTAATGTTATCCCACAATAGGAGTTTAGTCACCACTCTCCTCACATGAAATATCAAGCTCGTTTCAGTTCATTTCAGTATATTTCAAATTCTTTGATTAGTTCGTCTTAAAATTTATTTTGGTGTCTTTCGTATCTTTTGAGTTTGGTTTCCTTTTCTATATAATTCTTTTCAACTCACTTCTTTAAGTTGAAGAGAACAAGATATGCATCAAAAAAAAAAAAAAAATGCAAGTTAATATGTTCATCTTAAACGTTCTAATTAATTAAACTGCAATAGATAGTAGTCTCAAACACCATGATCAAATACTCTGATCTACTCAAAGAAAACTTTATGTCATGTATAAGCAGGGCCAAAGAAGTGACGATAACACATAACAGCTTTGAAAAAGATGGCTTAACCCCTACGACATTTACGTTGAGAAATAGCACATGTGAGGCGGAAGACAACTATCATGCTTGGTTAACCCTTTGCTTACGAGAATGATGAGGAGTGCATTAAGTTAGAAGGCCGCATTTGTTGCCTTTGACTGGTCGAACATCATTTCGTTGGTCAATAGTCAAAACCATGGATGTTATACTCCCTGCAAGATAGGTCAGGCTATCATATTTAAAGCCAGAGAAGAGGGGAAATCTAGCCAAAGTCTATTTTGTGTGATCAAATATTCAAAGCCAAAGATGTTTGAAGAAAACCATCTAGTATCTGTTACTTACTTCATATAGCTTGATACAGGTGTTTACAGTCCTATTTTCAAGATCTAGACTCTAGATCATGTTCTTTTTGTTGTTGACTAAATTTATTTCATTTTTTAATTAGATTCGAACAAGTTACTGAAACTCGCTGTAAAAACATATAACATGTGTTTAAAAATGAAAAGAGAGGGGTTGAGATCGAATTATAATTAGAAAGCCAATCGTAAATGGAATATGTAAACCTTCCATCTGGTAAACTAAAGTAACTAGATTCAATCCACGTCACATGCTATTATTCCACTCAATTTCTCGTTCCACATCCTCTAAGATCATTAGCTCGACATAAATAGACCACAAAAACATCATATTTAAAGTTACCCCATATATCTAAAAGGAAAAGAAAAGAAATTCAATCTTTAGATCGATGTAATTTAGAAAATTCCTACCAAAAGACCTTACATAAAATTTTGGTAGGGATTTTGTGAGGTATCCAGGATCCGTAAGTAAAGACTTTAAAAACACCATCAATAAAAAAAGGAATTCTAAAGATTTTAAACAATTGACATAAACAGAGGAGACACTAGTAACTAGTGTCTGGTCATTAGATCTCTAGTCTTCCGTAGTGCACAAATTTATAAACCACTATTATACAACAATGAATTGGAGGACAAACCAGGGAAAAAGGATTTAGAGTGAAGCTTACTGTTTAGCGGTCAACAAGCAACTACCAGTAAACAGCGTACATTTACAAACATTTCATGACAATTACCCAAATAGATTACTTGGTGTCACGTTCAGCAATTGCCCAATTTCATAAGGGATCAAAACAGTAGAACTCCATCATAGAGCTTGTCTTTTTCCGAGAAATGATCACCAATTCTAATAAAGAAAGTCATCATAAGTTTGCGTCCTGAGCAGGTGACATCTAACTTAACCATAAAATCATTGAAGCCAATGAGAAATGCATAGGATTATATAATCTGCAAGGTCTCTCCGAGATAGGATTCCTAATGTTATTACCTTTCTGAGGGTGCCCACGGTTCCAATTAGTCAAATAAGACGTGTGTGTTACAACAGGGCAGACACGAACACGGATTTCTTTAGAAGGGATTCCCTAGTCTTCACCAACTTCTCTCACACGTAATTTATGCCGTACCAACTTTGCTCTATAATTATTCAGCTAGTACTATAAGTTCAGCAACTGTTTAACTTGCACAACATTAGTGAAACGTGACAGTTCATTTACTCGTCGCAAGTCCCACACTCCCCAGAAAACACCTTACCCGACAGCGTAGACTAGAAACTGGATGCACAGGAAGATTGATTTCCCAGTCTTAAGCACAAGCATCATTTCAGTCATTATTGATCATTGACAATGGCAATAAGTGTTTGTAAAAAATGCTACATGATAGCAAATCCATGATGTACCATTATGTCCCCCTAGTTGTGAATGATTTTACCAATAAAAGCAGGGAAAAAAAATCTGCATTCTAGCCATAAGTAACACGCGTCTTCAGATCATCTTCCAGACTATGCTCATTCGACTATAACGAACACTTCTCAAATTAACATCCATTCAACCTAGTTTTCTCGTCCATACGGCATGCGAAAATTATTTTTCTACAGTGCTCTATAACCTGTAAAGACCCAGTTCGACATGATCAGCATATTACAATGCAAAAAGAATAAGAGAGTTACATTCACAGAATTGGCATTCTTCTAAGTATAATAAGATTACCTTAACTTGAAACAGACAAAAACATGGTAAAGCTTATGCTACTGCCACCATTGGTTTTGCTCTAAAACATGCCCTCTTTGCAGCACGGACAATGTCTTCAATCTGGTAAATAAAGTCGGCAAAGAAAGCAAAAATAATGAAAATTCAATAATCATACTCAACTACAAACAATTCTTGGAACCTCATACAAAGTCCTCCAGGTTGTTGACTTCCGACTCATAGCAGATTTATTAAAAAGGTCAGTGACATTTTAGATTGCCTGAAAGTAATCATTACTAAGGTAACCATGATGCAAATGAACCAACCTGTGGTAGAGCAATCTTCTCAAGGTTAGGCGCATAAGGCATTGGTACATCTGCCCCAGTAATCCTCTCAATCGGTGCATCCAAATACTCAAAGCTATCCTCAACAACAGACGTACTGTCAAGAAAACAAGAATACATGAGCAAAGCGCAGCAAATTCAACTGAATGAGGAGCCAGGAAAACTCATGCACTTCGACTTGTCCTCTTGATAGAGAACAATAGACCTCTTGTGGGCTACACCTTTTGAACCAGTAAAAAGGGGAGAGGGGAGAGGGGAGATTGGTCCATTTTCGAAGCATCTGTTTCCAGTTGTGAGCAATCATTAGAAACAACAATAAGTTTCAATGGAGAGGTGAATATCGGATCATTCATGAATATGGTATGATATCAATTTATATGCATGCATGAATTTCGAGAATCCCCTTGCTAAACAAGTGTACAGAAGCACTTCTGTAACCAAGAATTGAGGCCAAAAAGTCTAATAGTCTTGTCTGATGAAATTGAATAAAATTCAGAGACAAACTTCATAACAAGTGCACATCAAGCAAAAACAAAACCAATCAAGTTGATATCACCCAACTTGCACTACATCATCTTAGGAGGGTACAGGAAAATAATTCAATATCTTCTAACAAGGGTGCAGAACTGCAGATGCCTCATGGGACCAAGGGCGGATCCAAAATTTTAAATTAGTGGTAGCGATTCTATTAGTTTTTCTATAGTTTTCTACCATTTTTCTACTTTTTTCTACAAAATCTTATAAATTTGGGGTAGCCAACGCTACCCCTCGCTACTACCTGGATATGCCCCTGACTCCCTGAGTGGGACGGAGCCAACAGCGAAAGAGTACTTGTGGTAACTAAATCCTTAGTCACAATCAGTAGACTCAAAAGCTATTCCGATGGCAAAGAATCCATAATCCAGACGTACCCATCAGCTACAAGTCAAAGGGTAGAAAATGGTGTTTAAGTATTGTCTAAAAGAAATCTCATCGTAATGTCCTGCAAATATGTCCTTTTTCAGAAGTCACATCCCTCCTTTGCCTGATCCAATTCCCTGTTCAATCCATCTTTCCACTACTAGTCTAACCCCTCTTCCAGTTTCAAGTCCTATATAGGAGCCTACTAGAACATTGGAAATTCTAAAGACCAGCTTCGGGATGGTTAGTCAGGAAACCATGTGAATCTAATTATCAAGGGAAGATGAAATAATAATCTACCAAGAGAGTAGAATACTTTGAGGATCTCAGCTAGCTGAAGCAAATTAACAAAGCATCGCACTATCTGACAAGAGATCACCAGCAAGCTGACAGAAGGTAACATGCAATTCAGATCAAGTAGTGAATAACAAATTGAAGGGCAGGTAACACACTCCAATATTACCCATCAACTGAAATTCCAAGATCACGTCAGTGGCAAGAAATGAACCTGATCTCAGCACCAACACCATGCTGTGAGAAGCCTTCTTCTACTGTCACCAATCTACTTGTTTTTCTGACTGAATCATTGATTGTTGTTCTATCTAGAGGACGTATTGATCTTAAGTTAATGACCTGAAAATGATAATGTTGGTAAAATTGGATGTCCAAGAAAGTAGGAATGTAGCAAGGACTTCTAGCTCACTCGGATCCCACCTCAGCACTAATTCCTTCCTCTGCCAGTATCTCAGCAGCCTGAACAATAGATAAGAATAGGAGAATCGTAAAAGAAACATTTGAGACGACAATCCAATTTGACAAACTTAAACATGAATGGTCATAAGCATCCTTCTAAGCTATGAGCATTCTCCTAAGAACGACAAAAGAAAAAACATGAAAAGTAAAATAAATCAATGCGAACATAAGCTAAAAGACACTTAATCTTGATGTTGACCAGCAAAGGTAAGCAATTATGTTACAGACAAACCTTGAGGGAAAATCCGACCATCTTAGAGAAAGCTGCTAGAGTGACATCCTTCCCTTCTCTTTCAATCTATGAAGCGAAAGGTAAAACAGAACAATGCAACACATTCACATAAACTTTCAATTGCTAAATTCTGGAATGCCTCCTAATTGATCCTAGATTATGGATGGTACCTTTGCTTTCCCAATGGGGAGACAAAAGTTGGCATCTAAGACTTCTTCAGAGACTGGAAAAGACTCACCATATCTGGAAACGTAAAAAACACCTGGATTATAACAAACATATTGGACTTGCATATCATCAGTTAGCATCAGCTTTATGGTCTACTTACAGCAATTCATTCTCCAGAAAAACAACAGGATCAGGATCTCTAATGGCTGCCTTTAGCAACCCACGGGCATCCTCAGATGAGTATGGAGCTAATACCTTTAACCCAGGACAAGCACCATACCACGGTGCATAACACTGTCAATTTTAAGCGGAAAGCAGTCACAATAGGTTGAGTTAAAAGTCAAAAATATATAGCTTGAGGTGAAGAGGGATGGATTAACGTGCCTAACAACAAGTAATCCTAGACTTCCTACACTCAGAAGTTTAGTTGCACCATATATTTGGAACTCAATAAACGTCGAAACAAGAAGAAGAGAATAGAGCAATCGTACCTGAGAATGCTGAGCGCCAACTCCTGCCGCAGCACCATTAGGGCCCCTAAAAACAATAGAAACAGGAATCTGGCCTGCAGACATGTAATTTGTTCTGGAAGCAGAATTTATTATGTGGTCGATTGCCTGCCACAAAGTCCAAAGATGGATCATTTACCAAATCCACCATTATCACAAGCATCAAACACAAGAGAAAACCAGCTAGAGTCCATTTCTCATACAGGGACCCAAGTAATCTGGTACTCTGGTACAGCATTTGCTTTGGATAGGAAAAGAATATTAAATAGAAAACGCTTGCCCAGGGAAACATGAATAAACAAGGAATAGGACTCGGGGAAAAGATAATTCTCGCTTCCTAGAGAGAAACTGAGACAAGACAACTACACGTGCCAACTTAAGATTCTCTTGTCTTGCTGCAGAAACATTCCTACAACTGTAAGTGTAATCATTTCAAGTGACAATGTGATTTTTCCTAAATATTACTAGTGGTTCAGCATCGATGCATCATTATGAAAGAAACACTGTTGGTAGGAAGAGAGCCACACAAACTTCCTCAAGGGGAATGCCTCGAGAAATTGCAAATAATTCAATCTCCCATACCGCCTAATGAAGTCTGTTTTCGTTGTGCTCTTACGCTATACGCCTATGTATAATGACATGGTCTGCAGGTTAGTTACATCTCAAATCACTGTACGAAAGAATGCCACTTAGCACTGCATTAGCTTAGCTGCCTCCCTTTTATTATGAGGTACAGAGAAAAGACCTCTCATTGTGACTTTAATTTCTTGATTCCAGCTAGAAAAAGTTCTTGTATCCTTTTATTTTATAGGGGTTGGGGGCGGGGCGAAGAAGCTCTAACCTGCATGGCAAAATTGAAGGTCATGAACTCCACAACGGGCTTCAGGCCACGGTAAGCAGCACCAACTGCAATACCAGTAAAACCAGCCTGTAGGGCATCGAACAGAAGAGACCATGCAGTATCTGACAATGAGTTTCACGATACAACAAGAATGAATAGAACCAAAATTGTAAGATTTGAGACCTCTGTGATTGGTGTGTCGAAGACCCTTTGTGGTCCGTACTTGTCTAGTAGTCCCTTTGTAATCTATGTAAAGGCATTTAAATCACAGAGTTAAGATTGCAAAGTCAGCTGCTCTATCAGAACAATACACAAGATAAGATGGTGGATGCATTTGTTTGTAATGACGAAGAAGCCTTACCTTGTAGGCACCTTGATATTCCCCAACCTGCAAATCAAATTGGCCGTTCTTCAGGACCTAAAGGCAGATATAGACTAAAAATATAGAAAGACTTCGAATTAAACTTTACACGCCTCTTCACCAATTATGAAGACACAAGGATCGGCAGCCATCTCTTCAACAAGAGCAGAGTTAAGGGCATCCCTGACCGTCATCTGTGCAGCCAAAAAAACAAGAGCAATACATACTGGAATGACTACAAACTTCAATCCACATCAAGACATAAACACTAGCCAATGAGCACAAATACAAGGGTGAGTAGAAACCTATCAGTAGCAACATCAAATGCTGATACTTCAGTTGTAGACTGATACAGTGATAGCATTAACAAAATCAAGATGATTACGACCAAAATAATTCTTTCATACTTCAAACGTAACTCTTTATATATTTCAATACTGTCTTCGCTTATAACTGTTTAGTTTGGTTCCTTATCTTTACCATGCCAAAAAAAAAGCTCACTTATATTTCTGAAGGGAGACAATATCCAATTTTTTTATGCAAAAGACGTTTTATACAAGAATTTGCTTTCATAGGATACAGGTTAAGGTTAAGCATGCAATTACCATGATGTTTTGATAGTTTGATTCAGAAATTTCAAACTCAAACCACAATTTGGTTTCACATTCGGTTACGATGAAGGCCATTACAGGACATACAAACTCAGTCAATTTACACATCACCTCAGCCGACTACTTCCATTAACCAAACATATAAAGTAATAGAGAACATAATCGATCATATCAGCTCGTTTCGTATGTCATGGGATTGGGAAATAGGGATTTTAAGGCACATGTCACATTGTCACAGAAAGTTAACCTCGTCATAGATTTTGTGAAAATACAGTGACTCAAATAGAAGACTATAATGGACCTGTTTGCCAGTAGATGAGTAGTTCCTTAAAGCCGTAGCAACTGGAGTGATCCTCTGCAACAAGAAGCCATGATCAACTCACCAAACTAGCAATTTATGTAAAGGGTTTCAACTTTCAAGATAGACAGAAAAATAAACCACATGAAAGTATTAGCACAAACCGGCAGAGAGAAGGCACCAGAACCAAACTTGTGCCCTAGAATTCCCATCATATTTGCCTCTTTTCCAAAATCCTAACGCCAAAATTCACAAACAAAATGATGTAACCGAAACAAGTATTAAGTCATAAAGGCACATTATATTTGCAGATTCAAAATAAACCAATTCAACATAGTAACATACTACAACAAACATTCCGAAAAAAACGGCGTACCCTTTAATAAATAAATAAAGATGGAGTGAATAAATAAAGTACCTAGTGCTTAGATATGATTATTGTACAGAAAGATCAGTAGTAAGTTGTTCTAGGTGGTTCAAATTTGTGTTACACAGTGATCACTTCATAAGTTATCTTACTCTTAACTTTAGTGAAGATTGTCTAGGGAGTTTAGTTCCCGCTTTTGTTACGGTCGAATTTGTTAGCGTGGACTTGTGGCGTTAGATTATACTAGACAGGTGGGGTTGTTTTACAACTCGTCAATGAGTTTGATCAGCTCTTCTTCTGTTGGCTTTTGACCTGCATTACCATGCATCCTGCATTCCTGCGTTAGCCACGTACCAACAGTACGACATCTTGGTTAAGCTTTTATGTCCCTGAACCAATATACTACCACTACCCTGTCTACTTACTTCCGTTCTAATCAGGCCATCTTGTGGATTTATAGTTCTTTGAAATTTGAATTTAAATAAATTTGATTAGATTAAAACAACTCATAAAAATTCTCATGTTTTATATAATAGAGTAGTCATTTGTGTAATGTTATGTTGTGTTGTTATACGAAAATGAATATGATTATGGTAATACTTGCTATTGTCATTTATTTAGAGTCCATTGGCAATTGTTTTTTCTTTTTTGATACCGCCTATATTTGGCACGCCATTTCAGGTAGCTTATAAGCTAATAAGCTAGTATTGACTTGTATGACCGAAAAAATCCACTGAAACCAGAAGTGTTTGATAAGTACATGTTCATAGTAGCTTATAAGTCTTTCTTAGCTTATCAAAAATAATCTAACACAAGTAGCTTATAAAAAAATTAAGGTACTGATCATAAATCTATTCCAATTTTACCTCAAGACTTTTTTACCAAATAACAAGTCAACACATTAAATCCTGAATATTATTCCAAAATATAAGCATGTCTTATTATGTCATTTTGTCAAATATCAGTTGCTTATCTAACAAATTGCACCAAACACTTCCATTAAAATCAGTCACCTTATCAGGTTTAAAATTTCAGCTACCTAATCAAGTGACTTATCAGTTTTCAGTCACCTTATCAGTTCTCACTTACCTTATCAGTCTGTTTTGCCAAACATAGCCACAAACTCGATCATGGAGGAACAACACGCTTGCTATTTCATCGACATATTTTTACAATAGCTTTTTATATGGTAAATTGAAATATTATACCTCATTTATATAAATCTCATAAAAGGCTTTTGGCAGCTAGGACACGTGGCACCTATTTAATAGGGTCATAAGTTGAAAAAAACTCCTATATAAACTTATGTAGGATGGTAACCCAAAGGACGCTATCTTCATTAGAGACCTTTCAACTTCTATAACAGTTATGGTTTAATAATATTTTAAATTAACAATTAATTAATTAAACTCATTGATTATTTATTCATGAATTCATTGAAACTCCTATAATTTGACTATTGGTTTTCCCCTTATGATCTATTACTTGCAAAAGTCTATATAAGAGCAAGAGAAAACTATTTGCATCATCTTTCAAGACTTGATCACCAATTTTCAGGAATTTCTTATTTCATATTTTGGCATCAATTTACACATTTTTGTTATGTTTCTTATTCATTCATTGTTTGATGTGTTCTCCTCCAAGAAGTGGCACCATAAAGCAAATCAAAGCTAGAAGTAAGTCACTAATTTTATATTTCTTTGTCTTTTATGATTTTTATATCATCTTTGCATTTCTATTTAT